>CAUYQV010059704.1:0-21800 GCA_963574575.1 Galagoides demidoff
TTTTTTTTTTTTTTTTTGAGACAGAGCCTCAAGCTATCCCCCTGGGTAGAGTGCCATGGCATCACAACTCACAGCAACCTCCAACTCCTGGGCTCAAGCGAGTCTCCTGCCTCCGCCTCCCAAGTAGCTGGGACCACAGGCGCCCGCCACAACGCCCGGCCATTTTTTGGTTGCAGCTATCATTGTTGTTTGGCGGGCCCAGGCTGGGGATTTGAACCTGCCACCTTAGGTGTACGTGGCTGGCACCTTAGCCAATTGAGCCACAGGCGCTGAGCCTCTGTTGTTTTTCTTTCATGAGTCTTTGGGTTTTTTCATCTTCTTTCCAAAACTTTAGAAACCATAATTTTGTGCACTCAAGAATTGTGTTGGGGTATTTAGAAAAATCCCTCCATTTAAAGTTATTTATTTATTTTTTGAGTTCTTTATTTCTTAAGAAGACATCAATCGAGCTACTGTAACATGAAACAAGTAGGAACCCTGTGGTTTTAATACACTTTTAGTCACATTCCAGGCCAGAAGAGTGAGGGGTAAAGGTATCGTTGACAGCACTGTTATTGGGCAATGTTCCACTTTAAACACAAATCCACAGCTCTACTTCAAATCTTAGAAGACAATTCTCAGATAACGGAGGGCACGGAAACAAGGCAGAGTCACTAATTACTCGGTCTTAGATGTCAGTAAACTCTATTGTCAAGATTTTTTTCTTTTATTTTAAGAGAACTGAAGTCAAAGTAACTACCTCATTTTGGTTGAAAACCTGGTAGCAGGAGTTATGTAACAAATGAAGAATGTGAAGCGTCCTTAACACACCTGCAAACTGTGAAGATGCTCTTTAAGCAGAGAGATGACCCAGGCGGAGTGGATGAGATCTAAGAACTGAAGGACGGCGATGTTCCGAGGGCGGGCCATCCTCAGAGCCTCTCACAGCTGCTTTGCACAGGGGCTACAGGCTTCTCTGGCAGTACGATTCAATTAAATAAGCATTTCTCTTCTGGGCCTTGTGTGGGGCTGGAGCTTCTGTTAGATCCTGCGAGGGTCCCCAAAGAAGTACATGACAGTATATGACGTTTGAAACAGCCAAGGCACCTTGGAAACATTCGCAGTCACATGGCTGTTGTAGTTTTCGTCTGCCTTCGGCAGAGGGGCAGCCATGGCCACTGCAGCGCCTGGTCTCAGGAGCAAGACTCACGGACTAAAGATAAGAGCGGAAAGGCTGAGAGGCTCCGTGGAGACTTCACAAACTTTTACTGTAAGTCCGTTAATTACTAATGTGCTGCTCACACATTTGGTCATTCATTTTGTTCAACAGATATTCGTTTGGTCCCTACTCTGTGCCAGGCATGTCAGGACACATCGCACAGCCAGCCCAACTTCCAGGAGCTCGCAGACAAGGGCATTGGCAGGAGGTAAACTGAGGACTAGGTCTTACGAATTATAGTGGGGAGCTGGAGAGGTCCTGCTTTCACATGCAAAAGGAGACCTTTCTTTCCCGTGATGGACTCTGGAGCCAATGTTGAGGAGCTGCGAGCTCCTTCGTCTTTACAACAATGCCTAAAAAGAAGAACAGGAGAGGGGACACGGTGGGTTTGAATCTTAGCTTTGCAGCCTCCCAGGTATGTGAACTTGGTCCAGGTTTTAGACCATCTGTATTCGGTTTCTTCAGCTTCAATAGAGGGTAACTACAGTGCCTAACTCTCAGAGTGGTGATGAAGATTCGTTAGTTAATATGCATAGAAGGGCTGGGTGAGGTGGATTACACCTGTAGTCCAGCTCCTTGTTTTTTGGTTTGTTTGTTTATTTGTATTTGAATGTTTGTTGTTTTGAGACAGAGTCTCACTCTGTGCTCTGGGTAGAGTGCTGTGGCATCATAGCTCACAGCAACCTCAAACTCTTGGGCTTAAGTGATCCTCCTGCCTCAGCCTCCCAAGTATCTGGGACTACAGGTGCCCACAACACCTGGCTAGTTTTTCTACATTTAGTAGAGAGATGGGTCTTACTATTGCTCAGGCTGGTCTCAAACTCCTGAGCTCAAGTAATTATCATGACTTGGCTTCCAAGAGTGCCAGGATTACAGGTAGGAAGGCTGAGTGAGAGGATTGCTTGAGGCCAGGTGTTCCAGATCAACCTGAGCCAAAGTGAGACTGCCCCCCTCCAATTCCTACTTCCATCTCTACAAAAGAATAGAAATATTAGCCAGGCCTGCTGGCAGGTTCCTACAGTTCCAGTCACGTGGGAGACTAAGAGCAGGGGGGTCCCTTTGACCAGGAGGAGTTTGAGATTGCAGTGAGATGTGATGACACCACTGCACTCCAGCCTAGGCAGCAGGGCCAGACCCTATTTAAGAAAACAAAAAAAGCTGATACAATATACATGTGGAGCTCAGCAGGAGCTAGGCGGTCTGGCTCCTAGTAAGCACTGTGCTGTGTTTACATTTAATTGTTTCAGATTTAAAGAAATCTTTCCAACTTTAACATTCAAAACTAAAATTAATTTGTTAAAATTAATGTTTAAGCACCATTACAATCTAAAATTATATCATCTAATCAATTTCAATTCAATTTCATTCATTTGGTCAAGAGGGAATTGAGATACATTTTATTAACAATATGTTTGGCATGACCTGGGGAAAAGCTTCCCGTATGGAGGCATCTCCAAGTAGCACAAACACAGTGAACGCCCCTGATCACACAAAGACTCTTTTTAGGGCTGTGCTGGGCGTGTTGTCTGTGTCACTGATCAGAACGTCTGATCTACAGATGTGAAATGCAGGATGTTCTGAGAACCTAACTCTCAGGGAATTATTTATAACTCACGTCTATCCCACTGAAGGAGGATGTATTCACCTGGTTTACTGCAGAAATGTTAATATGTATAGTGGACTTGAATATTTTATGGCAACGATTCACTTGCCTCTTCCTCCTTAGAAAGAAACACATAGATTTTCTAAATTTGGACTTGGCCTTGTGCTGTTTTGACCGATGGTATGTGAGGGGCGTGGATGAGAGCAGATGCTTTAAATGTTGCTGGTGAGATTTAAATTTTTTTTTTTTTTTTTGAGACGGAGCCTCAAGCTATCCCCTTGGGTAGAGTGCCATGGCATCACAGCTCATAACAACCTCCAACTCCTGGGCTCAAGCGAGTCTCCTGCCTCAGCCTCCCAAGTAGCTGGGACCACAGGCGCCTGCCACAACGCCCGGCCATTTTTTGGTTGCAGCCATCATTGTTGTTTGGTGGGCTGGGGCTGGGGATTCGAACCCGTATGTGGCTGGCGCCTTAGCCGATTGAGCCACAGGTGCTGAGCCAGTATTGAATATTTTTAAAAAAGCACTACAGATCCAGAAATGTATAATAAAATATGGTTTAGCTATGTAATAGTGATTTACAATTAAATCACTATTAATTTAACAGCGTGTTAG
Source organism: Galagoides demidoff (assembly GCA_963574575.1). Taxonomy (NCBI): domain Eukaryota; kingdom Metazoa; phylum Chordata; class Mammalia; order Primates; family Galagidae; genus Galagoides; species Galagoides demidoff. The sequence goes on from CAUYQV010059704.1 coordinate 3,417, forward strand.
TGGATGGAGGTTGTATGTACTATTTCCACATGATATTGTTTCTCATGTGGAAATAGTACACACTATTACTAAGCTGATAGGACAAGGGATATTTGTCAGTTTCTCTCTATTTAAATGATTTGAAACAACAAATTTTAAGTGATATGGATGACCCCATCTGTTTTCAAACAATAGATTGGTACATAGTTTTTATAAATTTGGTCTCTCAAGTACTCCTAGCTTCATATTTTTTTTAAACCTATCCAAGTCCCATAGGAAGTAATAAAATTTCATTTATGATTTCTAAAGTTTCCAAACTTTGTATTGGCTTTCATTCAGTTAGCATTAGTTAGTTTAGTTTTACCGTAGTTGACTACCTCCTTAAGTTGACCTAATTTTTATAGATCATACATGAACCACATGTACATATCAGTACAGCAGGCCTAGTTCCTTGTGTTGCCCACTTCTCTATGTTGATCAATTTGTTATAGTCTGTTGTTACAGAGGTTCTACTATATTTTGATGATATTGCAAGAGCTTTGACTTTAAATACTGTATAATTTTCCATTGTTCATGTTAAGAAAACATTTCTTTAGGCCAAAGGAAGTGAGAATGCAAACTACCTAAATAGTTTTTATTATTGTTTATTTAAAGATTATCTTTTCACTTGCTTGGGGACCAAGGAAGCATTCCACCCAAGCTCCTTAGCTGAAGATTTTAGTTCTTTTTTTTATTTTTATTTTTAATTTTTTGGTTTTATTATTATTATTTTTTACTGTTGGGGATTCATTGAAGGTACACAGAACCAAGTTACATTGATTGCTTCTGTTAGATAAGGATCGTCTTAAATTTGTGTCCCACTCCCAAAAGTTGTACCACACCCCGACTTCCCCCAACCCCCCCCTTCCCTTTCTCAGCTCTCCCCAGCCCCCACCTCCACTGTGTACTAGGACCTTAATTGTCCTCATATCAGAATTGAGTACATAGGATTCTTATTTCTCCATTCTTGTGATGCTTTACTAAGAAGAATGTGTGATTTTAGTTCTTCCTAGTGAATTATATCTTCTTACTCTTTTTTGTCAGATGCATGATTGCTTCCTCATCTGGCTGGTAAACAAGTTGAACAAATGTTACACAGTAATTGTGGGTGTTATAGCTGTAGTCTTTAAGTTTTTCTCTGGTTAGCAGTCATTGAGCATGTTGGTATGTAACCAAACCTTTAGGTTTTGTGTTATTAGGCCATGGGGAGGGAAATGGAAGAAACTTGATTAAAATTGTTTTGAATTGTTGAAACACTTAAGTGGAGTTTTAGAGAGTCTTAGATATTAAAAATATTCATTATTTATTTTTTCGTTCAACAAAGACAGCAACTGCTTCCGGCTTCCTAACCTGTCTTTAAGGAACTTACAGTATTGCATGGAAAACATAAGCAATGTCAGAATATAATGAGATAAATATTATGATGAGGTGTCCATGTAGAGTATAGTAGGAAATAGAAGAACATTTGAGTGAGCTTGAGAAGACTTGGAAAAGGCTTTATGAAGGAATTTTTGTCTGAAGTGAAGTTTGAAAGTGAATAGGAATTAGGTGATGAGGATGGAAGATAAGACATTCTGGGCACAAGACAGCAGGAATGACAAATGGACAGCTTCCCTCAATATGCTAAGAGGGAGAGTAGAGAGATGAAGTTTAATATGGAAACAAGGGTTGAGTAATGAGAGGCCCTCTTCCTTGCCATGTTAATGATTTTGAACTTTTATCCTGGAGGCTCTGGTGGTTCATGCTCTCACAATGACTGTTGTACTGCTGCTCTTTCTGCCTAGAATCCTCTCTGCTGAGACTGTGAGCTGCTGCTTTCCTAAGACTGCTTGAGTGCCTCCTCAGTGACCCTTTCCCTAAACGAGCCTCTTTAAAATTGGAAGCCCTCTCTAATACTGTCCTGGCCTTCTTTTTTACCTTCAAAATTTTTGTATAATTTACTATTTTGCTTATTTTTGTCTTCCCTCCCCTAGGAATATAATCTGTAAAGGCAGAAAGTTTTGTCTGTATCCCCAGTGTTTAGTGCCAGATACAAGGTGGGCATCTGATAAATATTTGTTGAATGAATGAAAAAAATGAATGAACGAATGAAAGGGGCTGGAGCCTTTTGCAGGCCTTGGTGTCTCTTCCATGCTTTCTGGAAAAGCATTGGGATGTTATCTGAGGACATTTCTGACCTTATTTTCAAAGTACTTATTTTGCCATCCACTATCTTTTTTTTTTTTTTTTAAGAGGTCTTCCAAAGTGTTCCTTCACATCCAGTCTCTATGTTTTGCAAGAAGATTATAATGTTTTATGATCAACTGAATGTAATATCTGCTCTTGATACTCACTAGCAACCTCTTCACTTTGAGTTATAAATAATAACATTGTTGTTCAAAGCAAAGCTGAAACAGTTAATACGTGAAAGGAATAGTCTAAGCAGAAAATTTTCAGACTTTTTTTTAGCTGATGGACTCCCCCGACCCAAATTTCTTATTGAGAACTGCAGATAAGCAAGATGTCTTCTTATTCAAAATAAAGCTATTTAAAATTTTAATTTATAGCATTCTATTATTATAAAATCAGTCTGAATCATGAGGCTGTTATAATGAGCATCACATTGGAACTAGTAATTATGAATAAAAATGATAATCTCTACATGCCTCAGCCTCCAATTTATTTTTATATCTTGGTTTTCTGTTTTGATTTTTTCATATACTGTTAAGGAAATCATTCATGCAAATTGGTAGTTGCAAATGGTAAGAATTTTTCTTACCTGTTCATATCATAATCTTATAATTTCTAGTTATTTTTTCCATTTGTCTCATTTCTTAAAAACTTCTACTGTGGAAAATTTCAAACACATACACATAAATAGGGAACATAGTAAATAAACTTAGTTTTAGCAAAATCAACATTTTGTCAATTTTTTTTTTTTAATCTAACTTTTTTTTTTTTTTGGTAGTTTTTGGCTGGGGCTAGGTTTGAACCTGCCACCTCCGGCATATGGGGCCAGCACCCTACTCCTTTGAGCCACGGGTGCCACCCTTTATCTAACATTTTTTATCCTTTAGCTTTTTTTTTTTTAAATGAAGTATCTTTAATAAGTATTTTTTCATTTAAATATAATTATGTCATTAATGCTAACAAAATTATCAATTTCCAAATACTATCTAATACAGTCTATATTTTAGACTTTCTCAGTTGCACCAAGATTTTTTGCAATCAGAATCAAATAAGGTTCCAAAATATAATATAATATAATTTGATTATTGTGTCTGGTAAGTCACTTATTCCTTAACAGTCCCTTTACCTCTTTTTTTCCCATGTCATTGATTTGTTGGTGAAACAGTCCTTTGTCCTGTAAAATGTCCTAAATTCTGGACTTGACCTATTATAGTGCAAGTAGTATTGTTCTAGAAGAGTGACTTTGTTTCTCTATCTCATATATTGCCTCTAACTTGGTTATTAAATATAGAGAGCTGTGGAAATTTGTGTTGAGTATTTTAGGCAAGGGTATTCCTTTTTTTTTAGACAGAGTCTTACGATGTCCCCATTGGTTGAGTGCTATAGCATCACAGCTCACAGCAACCTCAAACTCTTGGGCTTAAGCAATTCTATTGCCTCAGTCTCCCGAGTAGCTGGGACAACAGCTACACTACTACACTACAATGCAGGCTGTTTTTTTGGTTGGAGTTGTCATTGTTTAGCAGGCTTTGGCCGGGCCCGAACCCGCCAACCTTGGTGTATATGGCTGGTGCCCTAGTCATTGAGCTACAGCCACTGAGCGTAGGCAAGTGTATTTTTATAGACTTCTGTGTATATCCATCATCTTTAAGGAGGTAATATCTAGTCTTCTTATTTTTAGTGATGCTGAGATGAATCAAAGGGTTCAAATGGGGTCATCCTCATCCCTCTAATATGGATAAAGTTGCCCATCATCTTTTAACCTTATAGTTTTAGCAACAATTGGTGATTAATTCAAATTATATATATGCATATATATATATATATATATATATTTTTTTTTTTTTTAAAGACAGAGTCTCACTTTGTCACCCTAGGTAGAGTGCCATGGTATCACAGCTCACAGCAACCTCCAGCTCTTGGGCATAGGCGATTCTCTTATCTCAGCCTCCTGAGTAGCTGGGACTGCAGGTTCCAGCTTGTAGTGGCTATGTGGTGAGACAGCCACAACGCCCAGCTATGTTTTGTTGCAGTTTAGCTGGGGCCAGGTTTGAACCCGCCACCCTTGGTATTTGGGGCCAGTGTCCTACTCACTGAGCCACAGGCGCTGCCCTCATATTATATATTAACAAAGTAGCTTCCTGTCTTTAAGGCTTTTTTTTTTTTTTTAAGAAATAAGTACATTTTACTTTTTTCTTTCCTTACATTTCTTTTCACAATAGAACCAATTTTCTCCCTGCTTCCCTGTTCTTCGTTTACCACATAAGCGATACCTTCAAGAAGGTATTGGACTTTTGGCATAGCCTGGAAAGAGATATGAAATGGAATGGACAATGAAGGCTAGGAAGGTGGGGGAGTGAGGATTATCTACTAATTTACCTATCTCCTTTCTCTCTTTCCCTGTCTCTCTCTGTTTTTAATTTATAAGATTTTTAAGCTATGTGAGATGGATAGGGCTTAGAAGGCCACAAAAGCCTGGTAGGGATTAGAAAGTGGGTAAGACTAGGGCAGGTGTTGATGGCTGCATTGCAGCATTGTTCTTGGGCATGAACTGAATGTGAATCCAGGCTGCAGCTAGGCATATAAACTATTATATAACATTTGGTGTATGTAGACAAGGTTGGTCCCATATAAAATTGAGAAGTAGATGAAGCTTGTACATTCTTGGCATCCTTTGTCACGTCATCCTTTGTTCACGTCCACGATATGGACCCTAAGGATTTAGGAGACTTATGCATTGTTGCATTATTTTAAAAATGGTGATTCCTTTGGTTTTTTGCATTTCAGTATATGATTGCATCATTCTCCCAGTTACCTGAGCCAAAGCCTTGGAGTTATCCTTCACTCTGCTTACATTTCACATCCAGTCCATCAGCAGATCTTATAAAAATGTATCTAAAATACTTTTCTTGTAACTACAGATACAAATCTTTTATCAAACCTTTTAACCAAATGGATACTTATGTATAACATGATGACTATAGTTACTAATGTATCATACACTTGAAATTTACTAATACAGTAGATTTCAAATGTTCTTCCCCCTCAACCCAATGATAACTAGATGATGTGATTGACATATTAATTAGCTTGATTGTGGCAATAATTTCTCAGTATACATATATATCATGTTTTATATCCTAAATAAATATAATCTGTATTTGTCATTTGCAAACATTTCAAATCATGAAAACATTCATGATTTGAATATTTGTCACTTCCAAAACTTATGTGGAAATGTCACTTTCATTTCAAATCATGAATGTTTTGTCGCTTCCAAATCTTATGTGGAAATGTAATTGCCATTGCAATAGTATTAAGAAGTGAGACCTTTAAAAGACTTCACTATGATGGGTGGGATTGGTGCCATCATAAAAGGCTGAGTTCAGTTCCTTCATGTCCTTTGTCTCTTTGCCCTTCTGTGATGTGATGGTGTAGCAAGAAGATCCCCACCAGATGTTGGCACCTTCAGGTTGGACTTCCCAGCTTACAGAACTGTGAGCCAATAAATTTCTGTTCTTTGTGAAGAATACCTGTCTCAAGACATCATTTACCTCAATAAGTCTGGAAAAACAAACAACCAAAATATACATAAAATCTGACCTCTTCTCACCATTTCCACTGCTGTTACTCTTGTCCAGGGCAACATGATTTTACTCTTGGATTATTGCAGTAACCTTCGAACTGGTCTCTCTTTTTCCATTTTTGCTCTCTTGTGGTCTATTTATTCTCCATAGAAGCCTCAGTGATTTTTTTGAAATGCTAGTGAAATATGCCATTCTTCTGTCCCAAACCCTCTAGGACTTATTATCTCACTCAGGAATATCTGGAGGCTCAAAGCACCCGCAGGGGCTTACATGATCTAGACCTTAATTCCTCTGTAGTCACTCACTGCCCACTGGCTTACTTATACCACCACCCTGGTGTTATTGGTCTTCCCTGAACTTGCCAAGCATGCTTCCACCTCAAGGTCATTCCCCTTCTTGTTCTTTCTACCTGTGATATACGTAATTTCAGTGGTCTGTCCAAATGTCACTATATTAGAAAGGTCTTTTTTTTTTTTTTTTCCATTCTTTGGCAGGTGCCAAAACCTGTTAAAGGCCTCCCTAAAAGTTACCCATTGATGTTTAAAATTTTGGTTTTCTTGGTATTCTATTTGCATATACATTTGGAAAATTAAAATAAGATAAACCCTTATACCGCTGTTTAAGCAATGAAAAATACCCTATCCTCTACACTGAGTCTAACATACTTGATTAAAATGAGAATGGAGGAAGTTGAATACACTGGAGGAACACTTAATTTTTTTCAGGGGCAGACAGATTAATCTCCTGGCAAACAATTTAGAATCAAAGATAATTCTGTTAGCTTACTTGTTTAGAATGCTACAGGACCATTATAGCTTCTAATAACTCAAAGGTGTGACTTTCTCATTAAATAGTTCTTAATAAGCAGTGTAATTGGATCAAGAAAGACTTTTTTATCTTAGTGTGTGCTGTAGTGAAACCGATTCTTTAGACAGTGATAAAAGACCATGGTTTCAAGTGAGAAAATAAGACCACTATTTTTTTATTGCAACTAAAAAAATTCATCTTATGTCTTTAAGAGAATTAATAACTTCCTTTTCATTAAAAAGTAATGTGTGCCCATCGTAAGAAAAAATTAAATGTAGCAAGTGTAATGAAGAATGTAATAGGATATATCATCACCCATTATCTTATTATTCACAAATAACCTTGTTGATATTTTTCCACATTTATTTTGTCTTTTTTTCTTAATCCTATGTTTTTAGAGGATATATAACCTATAGGATATATAATATAATATATATAATATATATATTATTCACAAATAACCTTGTTATTTTTGCATATTTACTTTGTCTTTTTTTCTTAATCCTATATTTTTATATAAATATATTTTAAACTTGATCATGTACGTGATTGTCCTTGAAAACTTCCCAGTTTTTTTTCTTTCTATTGTAAACATTTATGTACATTATTAAAAGTCTTTATAAATGTTTTAAGTTGCAGATTAATGTTTATTTGTATATTCCTTAATTATCTTTTAATCAATGAATAGTTTTGACAAAGTATTCTTACTTTTAATCTCTTTGTATGTATTCTTACCTAATTTTTGAAATTTGAGGTGATTAGAATTTGAAGAATGTATGTCACAGTTTGGGACAAGAAGTGTCCAGGAAGTGTCGGTTAGTCAGGTCAGATGCTCAGTGAGTGGTATCCAGACTGCTCACTCCGGTAGAAGGGTTTGTTTTCCCGGCCTTTCAGCTTAAGTGTGCTGAGGCCTCTTATGAAACCTAATATGGTAGGTAGGGAGAGGGAGACACTAGTGGGCCTGGGGACCGTGCTGGTTCTGCCTTATTTCTGTGGCTTTGTTTCAGAGTTAATCTGACCTTTTAGGAACTTGGACCAGTTTGGAGGATCTGACCTTTTAGGAACTTGAACCAGTTTGGAGGTTAACCAGGCTGGGAACAGTTTCATAGCTAGTTTGTGAATTTGGGCTGAGAGGCAGATGTGGTCTTTGAGAGTGAAATGAAACCCTTTGAACATTGGCTTCATTGTGAGTTGCCGGCCTGTGGAGTGGCTGCTGCTGTACATGTAGTCAGTCGTTTACTTTCAACAGAGTGTTAAAGAGTTCCATTAAGGCTTTCCATGAAAATTGTATGGATTGGTTTTAAAATTTCTGACATTAGAAAATTCTCATCAGGAGCTACATATTACTTCATTACCTCCTCTTATTCTTCCTCCTCTTTTTTCTTCTTTAAGGAAAATTCTTAAATTAACTTTGTTTGAAAGAAATTCTATGTACTATACTTTGTTGTTTGGATGTCAGCATTTTATCCCGGGATCCTCTTCTAATTCTTGAATATGCTGCTTGGTATTCCTGTGCTGATATGAAATGATTTACTAATGAAATCCTGCCCAGGATATTTGTGAAGGTAGCTAATATCTGATTATTAAGCACCCTACAAATAAAAACTGCCATGAGTAATGCTACTGTATCGTAAAAGATTACTAAATGCTACTTTTTGTGGGTAATTAGGTATTTTAAATGGCTTTTACTACAGTGGGAAATACCCAGAAGTGATGCCATGGGTTTTTAAAGGATTGTAATATATGGTAGATTAAGAGTATAGGTTTAATGAATAATAGTTGTCAACTGAAGCATTCATGTAAAACTTGTAACGTATTCTGGTAACAAAGACCCATTTTCTACCTCTATTAGATTCATCTGGAAATAGTGGTGACCTAGTCTTGTGAGCTTCTGCAAGTGTTCTTTGATTTTTTTTTTTTTAAAGAAAATGTACCAAAATGAATAATGGTGTAATCTCACTAATATGGATTCTACTGATTTGAGATTTAAACTTGGCTGAAATTCACCTTTACACCACCTATAAGAAAGTTACTTGCACAGTTTAAAAAAAAAAGCTGGGAATAAGGGTGTGTCTACAAGGAGCTAATGATTTTTAATCCCTAAACATATTGGTAACAATTCAGATTATTGTATTAATTTGGAAATAAAGTTGCTAAAAAAATTATTTTTCTACTTCTGTCTCTTGTTAATTTACTTGATTTGTGTTTCGTGAATCTTAGAAGGGTTTAGATTCTTCTTTGTTTCTCACTTTCTGATTTGGAAAGATGACCTGAAAACAAAATAAACAGAATCCCGATTCTAACATTTTTTGAGTCTATTGTTTGTTAGGTGCTGTGCTAAACACAGTGGTTTGATAAACACTAATTAACTACTTATTCCATGCCGGGCACCTCAGTGTGTGAACAAGACACCGCTGCTTCCCTTAAGAAACATGAAAGTCCAGGGCAATAATCCAGTAGCTTTGGTCAGTGAGAAATCCTCCCCAATCGAAAGTCTTCTTTACTGGTATTTGAGCAGGTGTAGCTGCTACACAGATGGAAACTAGGCCCTTTAGAATGAGGCGAGGAGGTCTTGAGGGGTAATGATCACCTTCTCAGAGCTGGCAGGGACTTAGAGACTGATCCTAGCTCTTCAGTGTGTCCCCTCAAAGCATAACCTCATATTCTCTTTGCCTAGAATGTGATGCCAAGTTTTAGTTCAAGCCTAGTTTTCTGAGGCATCTGCAAGAACTGATGAAGAACATGCAGTGGCTGCTTCTTGATCTTCCTGCTTCTGGGCATCTCCTGAACAATCTCATGCTATTTCAAATCCTGTTTTTATAAGTGCCCTCATCCACACACAGATTTCCTTGTCTCATTGAGCTGTGTTTTGAACTGTCACGTGGTAGGGTTACCTGCCAGCAAGTGTTCATTTGCAGCAGCCTTGCCATCTGTGTGTGGTGGTGTTTGAGCAATCATTTGGGCAAGTAATTGGTTTCGCTCATTTCAATGATTATTTACTTATTTTAAAAGATTAGCAGAACATATAGATATGAAAGTGTTAACTGTCAGTGGCAGGAAGCATAGACTTATTGCAGATTGGCATTAATTGCCATGCTGACAGTGGCCCATCTTTATTGTTTGTTAGACGCTAATTGAACTTAAACTGAATGGCAATGATGAAATAAAAGTATAGAATCAAAGAACATACATACAAATGTAGGAGATGTATTGCTGATGTTGTTGTCAAGAGGATAAGGATTAAGGTTGGACTGAAAATTTTTGTGTTTTGTGTTCTGGGTATGGAACATCTTTTTAATATGTAACTTTTGCACATTGGGCGTGATTACATGTTTTCAGTATTGTAGGATATACAGAGATACAGAGTGATATATGCTGATAACATGATTTAGCACTGTCTATCCATGCCCAGGTATTTTAAAGATTTACTTGATTGATTTAACACTGTATATTCATACTCAAGTATTCTTTTAAAGATTTACTTGATTTTCTGAGATGCAACAAGATATAATGAAAAAAAAATAAGGCTTGGCTTTAGAGCGATAGGTAATATTTTAAACACATTTGTTATGTGCTTGGATATAAGTTAAATGCTTTACTGGATTATCTTAATTTTACAAAAACTTTGTGTCAACTACAACTGGTTAAGCGTGTGAGATTTGGAGACAGACTATTCATATCCATGCCTTGCTTCTTACATAATTAGGTAATTAATTTTGATCTTTGTTTGCCTCACTTGGTTTTTCATATGAAAATGAGGTTAATAATAATACTGTGTCATGGGAATGTTTTGAATATTGGGTGAGAGAATATATGTAAAGAGCTTCCACAGTACCTGTCTGGGACATGGTAAAATTCTCAATAAATCTTGGTTATTAATAACACTGTATAACCTCAGGCAAGTTACTTCCTCTCTGAGCTCCTATTTCCTCATGTGGGAAATGGAGTTAATAGTACCTCAAAGTTATTGTGAAAATCCGGTGGAATTAAAGTGTTTTGTGGAGTGCTTGGCACATAGGAAGTTTTTAATTCAATGTGGTATTCTAAATTGTATGTCATGCATTGTATTTATTCAGTGTATCTTTATTGACTAGGTACTTGTTATATGCTAGGGAGAAAGTAGTCAAAAAAAGAGAGCAGTTCCCAGCATATGGGTGGGGGAGGGGTGGAGGAAGTGGCAGGGAAAGTGGGGAAGCAGAAAAATAAGTAAGTGACAATCTTTGGAGATTGTGATAAAGTCTATGAAGAATACAAGAGTGGGTCACAGTGGTAGCAGATGGGGAACTAGTTGAGATTTGGGGTGGGGCAGTGATGTGATAGGGAAGGCTCAAGGGAAAATGTGAAGGGAGAGAGGATTTAGCTGTTTGAACCATAAGGACAAGAATACTTGAGACTGAGGGGCCTGAGAATTCTAGCCCTGCACATGCAAAGAACTTGGGGAGGTTCAAAGAGTAAACTGAAGGTCAGTGTGGCTCAGGTGCCCTGATTGAGGGAAAGTTGTGAGATCAGATCATGTAGGACTCTTTGGTCATGATAAGGAGTTTAGATTTTATTACAAAGTCTAGTGATGCTGTTGAAAAGTTTTGGGCAGTCAAGTTAAAAGTCAACTGTATGTTGAACAGGTATCTTTTCTAAGCTTGGAATGATGTTTTATTTCTCTGCTTGGTGACTTACATATAAAAGCCCACCCTAGTCTTTGGTGAGAGACTTTCTACTTATGACTTACACTCAAATTCTTTTCCATCATTCACCTCCCTTGACCAACATGGTATCCAGAGAGGGAGGAAGCACTTGTAAAGTGCTCTGTGTGCAAGACCCTCTTGGCTTTCAGGCATGCTTTATATTGTTATTCACAACACCATGTTTAACCAGTGAGGAAACATGTTCCAAGATGGTAAGTGATTTCCTAAACTTTAATTGCCAAAGCTGGAGCCAGGATTTGCATCCAGATCTGTTTCCCCTCTCCCCATAGCCCATTTGTTTTGCTTTCTGTGTTAGATTGTCCTGTTATTATAATGATGGAGGCATGTGACACTGTGAACTTGATCAAATTAAAGGTGTTTTCCCATCCTCTCCGTGGACAGTCTTAGGGTTTGCAAAAGAATGTGTGTCAATGCTTCACAGTGCACTATTCATCATATTCATTTGAACATTTTCAGATGGTTCTAACAGTTGATTGTTTTGTTTTTGTTTTTGTAATTGTATCCATTCAAGACTGGAATATGTTCTCCATGTGCATTTTGGGCTATACTGACTTAGTTAAAGTAGAGAAATTTACTATTTTCCTGTAAATATTTTTTTGTTTGTTTGGTCTTTTGCTTCCATTAGCACTGAGTATGACGTTTAAAATAAATAAACTATATCTGTTCCATTCTACATGAACTTAATAATTTAGTTTTTATGAAAAAAAGCAAATGAGGTTGAATGGTCACTTTGCAGCAATCAAGAAAAATGTTGCTATTAAACTTGCAATCAATCAGTCTATATAATTCTTTTCCAGGGTGAGAATTTTTATTTTGGTGTAAAATTTCCGAGGTTTCTAATTGGGAAAATTATAATGATTATGTTTCTTCTTGAAAATGGAAGACTTTTTAAATGGTCTAAACATAATTGACTCTACCTGATTCAATTACATTAACCTCTTTTTATAAAGCATTGGTAAAAATGCCAACAAAGTAATCTTTTAACATTTAAAAAATTTTCCTACTTTGTTGCTGTTCAGTTTGTGGCACCCTTAAATGATGGCTTTCTATGCTCGCCGTGATTTCTGTGTCAGAAAGTTGTATCTTTTACTTGAAGAATGTATTAGAATCTGAATAAAATTTTTTATATTTTGGTAACTTCATTAAAATTACAAAACACATATCCTTATGGAAAAGTTAGAAAATAGGAATGAGCAAAAATAAAAATGATCCATAATTTATATTTTTCAGGCTTTTTTATGTGCATATACTTTGGAATCAGACGACTTGGGTTGGAATTCTAGGCCTACTACTTCCTATGTGACCTTGGGAGAGCTAGCCGTCTATTTGGGGCCTCCGTTTCTTCATCTGTAAAACAAGTACTTAGCTCAGTGTTATTGTGGAGATTAAATGAGTTAATATATATAAAGTGCTTAGAATATACATGGCCTTAGTAAGAGTCACATACATGGCATTTAAATTTTTTTTTATTATGGATAATTTCACACATATGTAAAAATATAATAGTATTATGAACTCCAGTGTATCTATTACCAATATTTAGACATTCTTGTTTATCATTCCTTTTCTTTTCTTTTCTTTCTGGAGTTGAGTATTTTATAGAAAACCCCACATGTGACATCATTATACTATATGTGCTTTGTACCATATTCATATTTGCTAAGAAGTAAATTAGAGAACCATTGCTCAACATTTGAATCATTTTTGACAGAAGTAAAATTTGATACTTATAATGTGCATTCTGTGTTTTATTAAACTTTTTTAGCTAGCTGGACTTGGTTTAGATGATCCCAGTTTTGTTGGCAACATCCAACATTGGGAGGCAGTAGAAGAAGGAGGAAGTGCCTTCTCTTCTAGGCCTGATCAGGGTGTTGACCTTGACCACATCAATGTCATAGAACTTCCTCACACCCTGTTTGACCTGGTGCTCTTTGGCTTTGACATCCACAGTGAACACAAGTGTGTTGTTGTCTTCTGTCTTCTTCATGGGAGACTCGGTGGTCAGGGGAACTTGATGATGGCATAGTGGTCAAGCTTGTTTCTCCTGGGGGCACTCTTCTGAGGATATTTGGGCAGCCTCTGGAGCCCCACTGTCATTGGCTGCTGGAGGGTGGATGATGTCCAGATCTTTTTTTGTGGCTGTGGCTGCCTTTTAGCACAGCCTTCCTGGCCTTCAGTGCCTTTGCTTTGGCTTTGGGAGGGGTAGGAGCCCCTTCTTTGCCTTCACCATCTTGTGAAAAGGGTCTATTTTACTGAATTTTAGTTAACTGAATGGTGTTTAAAGTAGGATTGTTAATATGGAGATTTTGCTATTTAGAATAGACATTTTCTGGCCAATAAGATCTTTAAAATGATTGTCAGTTTTATTGTAAATATTCCATAAAGATGATTTTGTATGAACATAAAGTCTTTATTTTAAAATGCTATATACTGAGCAATTTGATCAATTTTTTTTTGGTGGAGTAAAACTTTTTAAAAATTATGATAATATAAAAAATCAAAAAGGAGCAAATTTTGGGGACTTCTTTGAAGATTTAAATCGGATACTATAAAAATTCTAGAGATAAATAAGTCTGTATTTAAAAAAATTACTATTACTTATCCATATCCTCTTACATATCTACATATACATACATACACATATACAGCACTTTTAAAAAATTATTCAAGAGTAATTAGAGAAACTATTGTAATGAATTAGACATTATTTCAGTTTGTGCTTTTATTTCTTACTTGAAAGTCTTGTTTTTCTGAATAGCAATCAGTTATAACTTGGAATTTCCTGCCTTTTATCTTGTTTTAGACTTTCATTTCAGAATCTGTAAGTACCATGTGACATTAACTGAGAAGGAAATCAATTGTGAAGGCAGGAATTTGATTGCAGTTTGATGTACTTTTAGTAAATGGCAACCAGTGAGATCATCAGAATTCATAGTCACCTAAATTTGCTCAGCACTTGAATTATAGATCTTAAAATTCCGTGGACATGATGCAGTGATGTGGATGGTGCAGGTCATGGCTCATGTTACTGAAGGTGCAGTGGAAAGAACGCCAGGTTGGAAGTCAAGAAACTCTCTTGTCTTGCCCGCCCGAACTCTGCTGTGATGATTTTCTTTCTGCCAAGTTGCTTCAAGCTCTCTGTCATTCAATTTTTTCATTTCCCCAGTGAAAAAAAAATGAAGGGAGATGATGTTGGTCCATTATATTAGTTAAGGAAGTGCTGGATACTGCAACAAAGAGACCCCAAAATGCAATGCTTCAAGCAAGGTAGAATTTCTTTCTCATGTTGGAGTTCCAGGTGGCATCTCAGCACCAAGCTATCATGTAGGGATCTAGACTTCTTTCATCTTGTTTCTCCAATAAAGTCCTAGGGATATTGTCTTCATGTGCATGATTCAGTCTGCCCTGTTACTAAGGCCTGGTTGTGGTTAAAGGGATAGAAGGCTGTGGTTGTGACAGTCTGGAAATTGCACATTACTTCTGTTAAAACTCCACTAGCGAGAACTTGATCGTGTGGTAACACCTAACCATACCTGAGGCCAGGAAAGGTAACATAGCTGATCAGGTTAAAGTTCTATTAATATAGAAGAAGAAGAGAACAGGCATTGGAGGAGAGGCAGCTGTCTCTTGCACATCACACAGTTGCTGCTTTCTCTGATGATAATGGGGACTCAGTGGCTCTATCACAACACTTAGTTGTCCTCTGCTTCAGAATGAGTTTGAGATTACTGGCTATGTCATATTTTCTACATTCAGTTTCTTAAATATGACTTAGTTGTGTCTTTGAGAGTGTAATGATTGAAAATTACTGTTTTCTTGCCCTGGCTCTTAAATGTTAAAAACTTTCTATTAATATTTCCCCATGATCTTCCTATTTTTTTTTGAATGAAACACATATATAGTTGACCCTTGGGGATTAGAGGCAATGATACACTGTGCTGTCAAAATCCATGTATAACTTTGACTCTCCAAAAAATTACCTACTAATAGCCTGGTTTTTTTAATTTTTGAGACAGAGTCTCTCTCCATTGTGCAGCCTGGAGTGCTGTGGCATGATCACACCTCACTACAACCTTGAACTCCTGGGTTCAGTGATCCTTCTTAGCCTCTGAAATAGTTGGGACTATAGGTGTGTGCCCAACCATCCATGGCTCATTTTTAATTTTTTTTTTAATGTGTGTGGGATCTTGCTATGTTGGCTAATCTGGTCTTGAACTCTTGGCCTTAAGCTATCCTCCTGCCTTTGTCTTCCAAATTACTGGGTTTACAGGCATGAGGCATCACACCTGGTCCTAATAGCCTACTGTTGAGTGGAAGCCTTGCTGATAAACAGTTAACACATATTTTATATGTATATGTATTATATTCTTACAATAGAGTAAGCTAGAGAAAAGAAAATATTATTAAGAAAACCATAAAGAAGAGAAGATACATTTACTATTCATTAAGAGAAGATATGTTTACTGTTTAAGAAGAGGATAGTTGTAAGGTTTTCAGTCTTCTCATCATCTTCACCTTGAATAGCCTGAGAAGGAGGAAGAAGAAGGGTTGGTCTTGCAGCCTTATAGGAGTGGCATAAGTAAAAGAAAAGCCACATATGAGGTTTATCTTACAGGGGTACAAGTGAATCTTTCTAAGAGTAGAATGTGAACGTTTTAAAACAATAACTGAGAAAATGACATGAAGGCTGTGTTGACCAGTTTGATGGAAGTATTTCAGATTGAATGTGAAAACCCCACACTGTACCCCAGAAGTGCATTAATGTACATAGTTATCATTCAATAAAAAAAAAGAGAGAGAGAGACAGAGTCTCACTCTGTGACCAAGAGTGGGGTACCATGGTGTCATCATAAGCTCACAGCAACCTCAAACTCTTGGGCTCACATGATCCTCTTGAGTAGCTGGAACTACTGGTGTGTGTTACCACACCCACCTAGGTTTTTTCTTTCTTTTCTTTCTTTCTTTATTTCTTTTTTTTTTTTTTTTTTAGTAGAGTTGGGTTCTCACTCTTGCTCAGGCTGATCTCAAACTCCTAAGAGATCCACCTGCCTGAGCCTCCAGAGTATTAGTTGTTTCACTTTTTAAATAGATGCCCCTGTTATTTAAAAAAAGAAAGAAAGAAAACCCTAAGAACTTGAAATGAAACTAAAAACACAACAGTCATAATAACCAAGAAAAGCAGAAAATAATAATAACTGAAATTTTTATAAGACACAATTTTCTGAGACTTCATGAAAAAAAGAGGAAAGATTGACCCCGAGGTCACCTCCTCCCTCTTGACAACCACACTAAAATTGTAAGGAGCTGTAAACAAATGTTTAGGTGCTGGAAGAGGAAGGGACCTGGACGGAAATCCCTGTGCGTGGATTGCCAAGTGTCAGTGAAGGCTGGACAGACAGACTGGGTAAAGGATTTCTGGCTCTGCCGAAATTCGGGACAAGTCCACCCTAGCCTCTCTCTCTTACTGAAGGCAACTCTAAAGCATGGACAGAACAGGTGGATGAGCTATTTAAGGACTCTGAAAATGATACATTGGAGGAAAAGAACATAACTGAAAGTATCATCAACCCTTTTTGCTTCCTCCAGCAGCCCCCAGCCTGGGCACACCTTGAGCCCGGAAAGGACACAGGGTTCAGACAGAAAGAGCATCAGGCTGTACCCCCTTGCTGGGGCTTCAGGAGCAGGAACGGTGTCTGCCACTGCTCAGCGTAAGTAGGAGAACACTGCCCACCCCCACACCCACCGCTGCAGTCCCTGACACCTCAGCTCAGAGCTACTCACGGGGCCTAAGCCTCTCACCAGAGGAACTTTCCTCTCTAATCAGAGAAAGGCATCTCTCTCTCTCTCTCTCTCCCCGCCCTCCTGCTCCCACCTCCAGACCAGGAAAAGAGCATGGCAGATCTGGATAAATAAACCCTCAGCTTTCTGACCTGAAGGCTAAACGCAGAGCACCCAGACAACATGAGAGAGCGCACAGAGGCAGGAATCGGGGAACGTTATTTGTGAACTCCTGGGCAAACCTCTGAGCTGTACGTGCCCAGCTCTGACCCTAAACCGACTACCATAGCCTTTGTGAACAGAAGCACAGCCCGGATTCCAGGCTGGCAGAGCGCATCTCGTGTGGACTTACAGAGGAACACAATTCAGCCTCTAGAAAGAAAGAAACCGTGTCATCTACAGCACCGTGGCCGAGCCTGGTAAACACTATGCTACGTGGAACAAGCCAGCCACAGAAAGGCTAACAGTATGTGACCTCACCTTACACGGGGACTCAGAAACTGTGGGATTCAGAGATGCAGAGGGTAGAATGGTGGTTACCAGGGAGTGGGGTAGGGCAGGGGTGGGGACATGTTGGTTGGAGAGTACATGGTTTCAGTTAGACTGGGTGAATAAGGCGTAGAGAGCTAATGTCCAGCATGATGGTTACTGTTAGTAATGCACGGTAACCTTAAAAATCACTAAGCAGGTCGAGCTTACATGTTTTCACCACACACTCAAAAACACATGTTAACTACATGAAGCATGAATGTGTTATTTAGCTGATGTGGTAATTATTTCACAATGTGTATATACATGTGCATATGTGTAATAGATACGCACACACAGTATCAACCTGGTGTTTACACACACACAGTCAATTTTTTTTTTTTTCGAGACAGAGCCTCAAGCTATCTCCCTGGGTAGAGTGCTGTGGCATCACAGCTCACAGCAACCTCCAAATGCTGGGCTCAAGCTAGTCTCCTGCCTTAGCCTCCCAAGTAGCTGGGACTACAGGCACCCGCCACAACGCCCGGCCATTTTTTGGTTGCAGCCGTCATTGTTGTTTGGTGGTCCTGGGCTGGATTCGAACCCGCCACCTTAGGTGTATGTGGCTGGCACCTCAGCCACTTGAGCCACAGGTGCTGAGCCAAAAAACAATACCTCTTAAGATGATTGTTTAGTTTCGACGCCTGTAGCTCAGCCTCTAGGGCTCCAGCCACACACACCAGAGCTGGTATGTTCAAATCCAAACTGGGCCTCCCAAACAACAATGACGGCTACAACAAAAAAATAGCCATGGCTCAGCGCCTGTGGCTCAACTGGCTAAGGCACCAGCCAAA
>CAUYQV010059709.1:0-11132 GCA_963574575.1 Galagoides demidoff
GCGTCTGTGGCTCAAGGAGTAGGGCGCCAGCCCCATATGTCAGAGGTGGTGGGTTCAAACCCAGCCCTGGCCAAAAACTGCAAAAAAAAAAAAAAATCCTTCTGCTTAATCTGGATACACCTGATATTAAAATTGGAAAAAATACATTCTTATAAAGGTGAAATTACAAACATAATTCACTTTTAAATGAGGACACAGTATCCTGTGTCTTTCAAATTACTAATGACTATTTCCCAGCCGATCGCATTTTATCAATACATTTTTATTTCGTTTCATTTGCCCTGGCTGATTGTTTAAAAACAGAGGAGGTTTCATGTCACCTCAAAGAATTCTGCCTTTTTCAAAGATGCTCTTGGTACAGCCGTCTTAGATATTTCTTTTTCAGACATGTGTGACTCCTCGACTAAGATGTTGTCATCAAAAATGTAAAAGCCTATGAAAAATTAAAATGACTTTGGTTTGGCTGGGACCCTCAGCGGGAGTAATACCGTCACAGGCCTTCACTTCTCTTGTATGTATGGAATTGTACTTTGGGGATTTTTTTTTTCTTTCCTTTTCTTCCTTTTGTCTTTTTGACTAAAACCATGTCAATTTCAAAGTCTCCAGCTGCCTTTCTTCTTAAGGAAGTACTCTTGATTTTCATTCTGCTCTGTTACAATACCACATCCCCTCTAGATCAGTGGCATTCCTAATCTTTCCTTTCACTCCGTGAAGCACACACTGA
Source organism: Galagoides demidoff (assembly GCA_963574575.1). Lineage (NCBI taxonomy): Eukaryota > Metazoa > Chordata > Mammalia > Primates > Galagidae > Galagoides > Galagoides demidoff. The sequence continues at coordinate 725 of CAUYQV010059709.1, forward strand.
ATTAGGGGAGGGAAAAAAAAATAGCATCCTTCTATTTTGGCAGTTTTATACGATTATCACATTCTAGAAATGTCACTATAATTATAGCAACAAATTATTTCAACAATCCTCACAAGTGATGCTATTTATAGACAACCGGAAAAAGTATGGAGAGGATGAATCCAGCCTGGCAGAAAAACCTGCTACTGGCTGTGTGTGAGCCGGGGACTGGCAACACCTGGAACCACATGATCAGAAGAGAAAGTCAAGGGTTCTGCGAGTCTTCTCCACAACATAGAACCTGAGAAAGGGAATAAATGAAAGAAGATACTTAAATGGGTATAGTTTGGCGTTTGCTGTGCATTTTTAGCGTGTTGGGTACTTTGTACAAAAAGTTGTAACAAGTGCCTATTACTTTTTCAAGACTTAAAACTGAAGGCTCTAGGACAGAGACCTGCAAGTTCAGAATAGGCTACTGACAGGGAGCCATATCAAAGTCAGGGGTGGGGAAAAGACCTAGGATATACACATAGCCCGTATCTGTGATCCTTTATAGATTATTAAGGCTGGACAAAAAAATCACCATCAGGTACTCTGTGCCATACTTGCCATCTTCATCTCATCTTGAGCAGAGTTGGCTGGAATTGCTTCTTTGCTATTGGTTTGTCCCTTTTTATTTTGAGCCTCTTTTATTTCATGGTTTTTATATACTGTTGCCTAACAAAGCTGTAAATTCAGGGATGAAATAAATTTTGCAGTGGCCCTTTCACCTCCATTGCTAGGACGCATGTGTAGAAGCTTCAGTTTAGCTCAGGGAATTCTTGGGATGAATGAGGTTCCAATAGGAGGGAAACCCATTTAACCCAAAGTAATTCCTCAGGAAATCACAATTTGCTCCAAATTATCTGTATTTTTTTTTTTTTTGGCATATATTGGCAGTCACTGAGGAGAGTTGACACTGCTGTCATTCTGAGGGTGATGGGTCAGTGGCTCACCCTCTCTGCCCAAGAACCCGACCATGCTCCTCTGGGTGTCTCCCAGAGAAGTGTGAGCACCAGCTGTAGCAGCTGATAATGACCACCCTATGTTGGGCTCAGGTTTTGATTTTTTTTTTTTAGCTAACAAAAAATATGCCCTTAACTTTCCTAACCTCTTTATGAATGCCTCCCTTTGTGTCATTCAACGTTCACCTGCCATATTTTAGATTCAATCAGAGACGGCTTTTTTTGCCCATCTGTGTTTTTCTGGTGTGCATTACTGCCTCGAGTCTGTAAGGGTGCATTTGCCATTAGCTGGCTGTCATTTTGCTCTGGGATCATGCATACAGAGCAATGCTTAATGCAGGGCAGAAAGCTGAACTTCTCCGACTATTGCCTGGCACTCAGAGGGATTGAGGGACACACCTCTTAGGTAAACCACAGGTACAGGAAGGTGCCTCCAAGGCAGAGGGCAAAGATTTCAGGTGTTAATTGCTGATTGTCTATTCTGATCCAGGGGAGGAACCAACCTAGACAGGGGGGGAAATAAATAATAACAACCAAAAACAACCCCAATCACATGTGTGCAGCAGGGACTGCAGCCGTGGCTCCATTTGGAATGAATAAACATGTGTTAATCATTAGAGTTTGAAACTGATCCCAGAGTATGTTGCATTATAGTTACAGACGTGAAAAATGAATCACTGCAGAGACAACAGCTATGCACGCTAAGATGGCCACAAAGCCACCCTTCAGCGCGCAGCTCAGGATGGGCTGGGGAGGACAACGTGATGTCACAGGTCACATTTAAGAAAAAAAAGAGAGAGGGATGAATTTTCGTCGGAGGCAGCAAGATGTTCTCTGGCACGCAACCTACCAGCTTTGTAAGAGGGCTCCAGATGGATGCTGAGAATAAGATACTAAACACAGCAAAACATGCTAGTTGGACAGCTACCTGACAGCACTGGGAGAAGCCTGCAGAAAGGGTCCCGTCATTAAGCTAATAATACACCTGCTTATGTGGTTAACTGGAGCCAAGGGCTGGGGATAATTTTACAAAAAAAAAAAAAAAAAGAAAGAAAAAAATTCAGCTGCCATGGTAACCTGGACAACGACAGATCTTCTGGATGTGACAAGATTCCAGTCTGAATTACACGAAGTCACCATAAGCCCAGAAAGCAAAGTGGATTTAATTAGTCGGTTAAGTCTGCAGTGCAGGAAAGATGGCAACACTTGTCTTTTATTCTCTTTCCAAACGAACAATGCATCACCGGCATGCGCGTTCCTAGAAAAAGGACCATTTTTAGCTAAGCACATGATTGCAAAGTGATGTCTCACACGGGAAACCCCCCAATTTAAATTCTCTCAGACTTCCCCATCCAAACTAGCCATGACTGCTGGGAGGATACTGAGAGAACAGGATCCACTATGTGTCTTTTCTAAAAGGACCTCGGGTGTTCCTCCTCCTTGCCATGGAGGCCTAGATTGGCACCTTCTAATTTTAACCGTGACTGAGATAACTTTAGCACCCAGGAACCTTCTTCATCTTATTAGTCAAAATATATCTGGCCAGTACCTGTGGCATCACGTTGAGTATTAAATAAAGCAAATTTCAACAGAGCAGATTCCCATGGAGTAGGATTTTACTGTACAAGATTGTAACCATGTTATTATAGATCTGTGGACACATCGAATTAAGGGCATTGAAAACATTTCTAAAATGAAGGGATTTATAGGGCTGTTCCACATGAATTTTGTTTTTCTAGAATCCTCATTCCCTTGCTGTCTTGGTGTTTCAAATAGCGTCAATTTCTGATTTTTAAAAATGTTCCCTAAGCAGGTCTTTGACCTCTTCTCATCAGAATCCTCTTCCTCCCTAAGGTTAGTGCGGGCAGCTGAGCTCACCTATCCTCAGTTTACCACTCCAAGTTTACATGTTGCCCAGAGACATCTCACATATTTAAAACTGAATTCTTTGCCCCTTTTCCTTCATCTCCCTAGCTTGGTATCAACGTGACCATCATTCTCCCAGAGCCTCTGAACTTGCAACATCTGATGTGAGTTACGTGGATACTCCATATCTAACCTGTCACCAAGTCTTGCTGGTTCTTCCTTCAGAGTTTCCTTCAACCCTGCCCATGGATTTTATACCTGTCAATATCAAATGAATTACAGCTCCACAAACAGCCCACGGTCTCTCAGGGCTGCACAACTTGGAATGCAAGCTTTAGACAAGTATCATTGGGTAATAAGCAACAGAAGTTCAAAATTGTTAACAGTGAAGCATACTCATTAAGAGTTAAGATTCAGAGAAATCTCATGGACCTCACGGAAGCAAAATGGGGCTCAGAAGACTGGAGCTGAGTGTGGGAAAGGCATCAGGCACCATCCTTCCTCATCCCCCTCCCCAAGCCTCTTCCCCTTCCCATCTCCCTCCTCCCCTTCCTTCTTCCTCATCCCTCTCCTCTCTCCCTCCTCTTCACCTTCCTTCTCTTCCCTTCTCCCTCCTCCCCCTCCCATCTCCCTCCACCCCTTCCTCATCCCCTTCCTCTCTCCCTCCTCCTCTTCTTCCCTCCTTCCCCCTCCCTCATCCCCCTCCCTCCTCCTCCCTCCCTCCACCCCACTCTTCTCTCCCCAGCTCTACCTTCTGTTTCCACCTCCTATGCTGACATGCCCAGACAATATAGTTCAAATTCTCCAGGGAAACAGTAGACTGGACCACCTCACCTGGTTTGGTTTTGTTTGCAGGTTTTTGTTTTTTTGGTTGTTTTTTTTTTTTAAATTTATATTTTTATATTGCAGGGGGAGTAGAACAGAAAGCAACCCCTCTACGGGCCCTATTCAGTGGCAACTTCTCGTCCCATTAGGTTAAGGAAGACTGTGAGGAATTAAGTTATTTGGAAAAATCCAGGTGTAGTTGCTTTGCATGTTGTGATGGGTGGAAGTATGAAGGCCCCTTACACCCTTCATCTGGTCTCAGACTTTGTCCCGGAACCCTGGAGCAGAGAAAGCACCACTTTCATTCCCGCTTCTGGGGATTGTTGATGGTCACGTATTTACAGAGAAGGACAAGCAAGAAGAGCCGCCAACGAGCAAGTTGGTGGAGATGGCAAGCTGCACCTCAGTGGTCAGCCTGATCAGCCCTGCCGGGCTCTGATGCCCCCTAGACCAGTAGCGCCAGCTCGCACCTCACCTGTTTAATCGCAACCCACACATGTGGGTGTAGGACAGTTCCCTAGGACTGCCTGTGCACATCCCTGAGTCAATCAGATCCAGAAGCCGGACAGCAAACACTGCTGCTGTTTTAAGAGACTGTGGGTGAGGCTGGGCACAGTGGCTTACACTTGTAATCCCAGCACTCTGGAAGGCCCAAGAGGGAGGATTTCTTGAGCTCAGGAATTGGAGACCAACATGAGCAAGAGCCAGACCCCACTCTCTACTAAAAGTAGAAAGAAATAGCTGGGGGTTGTGGCAGGCACCTGTTGTCCCAGCTACTTGGGAGGCTTACGCAGGAAAATTGCTTCAACCCAGGAAGTTTGAGGTTGCTGTGAGCCGTGACTATGCCAAGGTGCTCTAGCCTGGGCAACAGAGAGGGACTCTGTCTCAAAACAAAAAGAGAAACTGTAAACTGTGGGTGGAGCTGACCTTTAGAAATGGTCCCGGGAGACAGGTGATGAAACAATTCTTGTCAAAAGCACCGTTTCCCAGAATACCCTTTCTCCACCCCTCCACTCAGAACACCCTTCCTACCAATTCTCCCAAAACCAGAAGGGTTCATTCTTTTGTTCCACATCCCACCCATTTTGTTCAGTGTCCCCAGGAGGAAAAATCACATCCTGCTTTTGCCATCCCTCTTCCTTAAGCTCAAACCCATTACTGCACATACATCACTAAAGCCAAACTATTTACTTCCATGATTGCGTCCCCTACTAGACTGAGTGCGTCTCCCAAGGATAGGCTTTGAACTTGAAGCATTTCGGTATTCCCAGCGTGGCACACAACGTCTGGTAGTAAGTGCTCAACAAATGTTTTGTTGACTGAATTTCTTTTAATATGCTAATTGATTAATTAATATTTATGAACGATGTCTCCCAAGTCTGCCCCTTGCTTTAAGGAATTAATTGTATGTAATTGAAAGGGCAAGAAGTTGGAGGTAGAAGCAATGAATTCGAAGCATGCATTGAAATATGGATGAGTTTTAAAAAATATAGTTCTTATTGAAAAAAAGCAAGAAAAAGAAGCTACGTAATGAATGCCATTCACATAAATTAAAAGTATATGCATACAAAATAATATTTATTTTTCCAGAATAGATAACAAGATACCCCAGTTACACTGATTTGATTAATTCACAATGCACTCCTGTCAGATGTACCCTATATCAAAACATCAGATGTACCCTATAAAGATGATTAGGTATTCATAATAATTAAAAAGAAGAATTTTTTATAAAGGATATACACAAGAAAACAAATACATATCAAACACACTGAAATTTCTAGCTATGGAAAGAAGGGAATGGGATTTTTATTTTTTAAAAAAACAAAGGATAAAGGTAAATAAAATGGAAAAGAGGGTTTGCACACATCAAAGATGATAATGTGTCTTGAACCGAGAAGAATAATTAATTCAACCATCTGCTTTTAACTTAAAAATAAAGAATAAAGAAAGAGATGGGTTTTTACATCACAAAGGTTTGGGTCTAGACCCCAGCTCTTACTTGTTAGTGAATTGATCCTGGGAAAGTTACTTAAATCTTGTACTTTAGTTTTCCTGTTTTAAGAAATTGGGATGTTACTAACAACATCATAGGTTTGTCTTAAAATTGTTTTAGAAAATAGGTATAGAAAACACATCACATAGTAACTCAAGTAAGTTCACATAAAATAGATTCCTACACAGACTCCCTGCCTGCATCTACCCATGGAAACTTCCAGTTCGTATATATTCACCGTGTGGAATCTTTCAAAGATATTGCGCCCCTGCTCAAAATCTTTCCATTGTTTCCCGATTCCTATATTACCTATTTCCCAACTTATTGGGAATTAGGTAGATGGCCGTGGCAAGGTGGGGGAGAGTAGAAATGATGCTTTAACTCTTACTATGAGTTTAATAGGACGGGGCAAAGTCAGGGAAGGATTGCCCCCATGCCCCAGGGGTAGACCCTGGAGTTGGCTACTGTAACACTGTTTCCTAATTCTATAATACAAGGAATGGCCTTAGCTGTCACCTAATAATCCACGGGCCAATGCTCAGTGATTCAAGGCCTTCTCTACTTCCTTTCATAAACTTTAGCTCTAAGTAAACCGATTTTGTTATTTTCTCTGTAGAAGCCTTGATATTCCCCAGAGGTAGGACTTTACTGAAGATATTCCACATTTGGAATTCCTTGTCATTTGGTACCTTATTGAAATACTAGCCACTTTTTAAGGACCAGATAAAATGTCAACTTCTGAATCAAACGTCTCTAAATAACCCCAAATTTTGAGTAATTTCTCCTTTCAAGATTGTCACTCTGATTTGGCATCACATACGCCTACTTGTAAGTTTATATTATCTATTGAATATTGGATTCTATCAATATTGACGGTAGAATTTTTTATCTTTATGATATCATTGGTTGTACTTAGACAGTGACTTGTACATAGTAAACCCTCAAAAAATATGAATTTGTGAAGAAGACAGTTCAATGATTTAAGATAATGTCATGTTCCAAGGAGTTAATTGAGGACTAAAATTTCAAGTTATTTAACCAGTCAAGAAAGGGCGGGCAGAGGAAATAACAACCATAACTATAAGTTAAAGAATCTGTGAATCAAATATTTTCTTTTGACTTTCTACCTTTGCTTTCTTTCTTTTACCTCTATCATAGAGGTTTATGGGTATATTACTTTGGGACAAATTGCAACCACAGTGGGTCTTGTTTTGCCATTTGTAAAATAAAGGAGCTTGACTAGATCTCTCTTCATTTGGAATCTTACATGAAAACTCAATCGTTAATCACAAATAGATGTAGCTGCTGTGATTGACTTTGGGGAGGAGTTGGGATCCCCAGCTTCTCATCCATGCTTCATTTCCCAGTCTCTTTGAAGCTGAGATTGGAAACTCCAGGATGAAACAGTCCCAAGGGCTCCCAATTACCCATCAGCTGGTGACTCTAGGAATGAAGAAAACTAAAAACCTTTGTGCTTTTTTGGTGCCAGCTTTCCACTAGGCTGTCTTTCAAAGCAGTACAAGGTTTACTTAGCAGGCTGTTCAAAGTAGTAGACATCTCGCTACCTTCCCCAGATTCCATAGGTAGCAAATGAAATAACGTAGGTCAAAGCATTTGCCCACAATAAATCTTAACAGAAAGGCATAATGGCATTAGTCGTATTTAGTTGACGATAGTTGCTGTTATTATTATTTCATCACTGCTTTGCAACCCTACTTAGAGACAGTTATCTTAGATTTACTGAAAGAAAGGAAAATGGAGTAGACTCTCTTCTAGGCTATTTCTCTGGTTCCTAATCTTCATTGTCCAAGCATGGTGATGGTTTGGCATGTTTCCATGCTTGGGTTCCAGGTGTTTCCTTCTTACAGATCTCAGACTAATGAAGAGATCTTACACTACAGAGAAGACCCTTGCACTGCACACATCCCTATACTCACTACTTTCTGGCATCAAACTTGTGCACAGCTCAGGGCCCATCCATCAGTCGTGACAGTGGATGTCACTGTGATGTCCCCTTCATTCCTGAGATGAAGTGACTTGCCCAAGATCACATAGACTGTGGCAAACTTAGTATCCAAACCCCAAATCCACCACAGAGCTTTTGGATGAACTATAAAAAACAGGCCTGCATGTTACGTACGATATCACCATCTGATCCCATTAGCAACATATGGGTTGTGTGAAATTCAGCGTTTTCCTCCACAGGAAGCCATTTGACTCTCATATAATCAAACACTAGAAACATTATGTTTCACGTCCTCACAATTAATATGTACTGTGACGGAAGTGTGGCAGGATGGCTTGTTATATTTTAGGAAACTTCTATACGAGGGCTGGAAGAAAGCAGGTACTGGCTTTTATAGGTCGAGCATCCCAAATATAAAAATATGAAATCTGAAATGCTCCAAAATCCAAAAAACTTTTTGAGTGCTGATATGATTGTGAAGTTTGGGATTTGGGATGCTAGGTATAATGCAGATAGTCAAAACTTGAGGGCGGGGGGAACCTAGAAATCTGAAACACTTCTGGCCCTGCACCTTTTGGATAGGAGATAGTCAATCTATGTTCATCTAGTTGACTTTGGTGTCACTTTCCCTTTGCAAGTTCTTTGTCAATAATCAATCATGCCCAAAGAATGAGCCTTTCTCTTCTCTTTCATCAGAGCCTTTCTTTCCACAGTCCTCTCTGACATCCTGAGGATGTCTATTCAGAGGAGAGAGCTTCTGAGACAGAGAGAGGGGCAGGCATTGAAGCACTGAGACCTTCAATGCTTCCTTTCTCATGGGTACCCAGAGATTTGCCAACCTCATCTCCACAGCATGCTGGAACTAGAATTCAAACCCAAGACAGAGAGCCCAAAACCTCAGCTTCCAACCTCTAGGTTTTCCACCTAAGGTTTCATTCTTGGCCTCAGCAATGCAAGAAGAGTATGTTTTAATATAACCCCCCAAAGCCAACTTCATTTGGTAAGAGATTAGTAAAAACCAAATAACCAAACTTGAATTCAAGGACATTCAAACCCAATATCATTAGATGATTCCATTCCGAATTTTTGCTAATTATGTTACTCTGATTTAGCCTAACACTAGTACAAAAATTTACATACTATTCACCAACTTTTAAATCCTGCATTTTAATTTAGTAGGAGAAAAATGGGGAATGAAGAAAGAAAATAAAACTATTACAATTCTAAATCTCCAGAAATGTTCAGCTCTAGTTTGTTTTTTTTTTTTAAAAAAAAAAAAAGAAAAGAAAAAACAACTTGGTTTTAAATTTATTCAAATGAGTGTAGGCACTGCAAATAAAATTTTAGAATGTAGACAGAAGGTCTGTGAAGCATAAATTATAGGTGTTTTCCCACTGGTTTGTGCGAAGGATTTGCTAGATCATAAAAGTTTAATTCACTGAAACTCAGTCCTTTGGAAAGATAAACTAACTTTTTGCTTGAAGAATCACATTCATTCACTTAAGGAATTTGTACTGGTGTACTGTGTGGCACCATGGACAACACAGATGTGTGTATACATAAAAAAAATAACCTCTGAACCTCTGACATTAACAAGTACACAGCCTAGAAAGTTGGTTGCAATTATTAGAAGAAACAAAAAGAAAGAGAAAGAAAAGTATGGAGAGATAAGATCTACTACCCTGGAAATGTCAGGAAATCCAGTTTTTATAAACATGGATTCCATATTGGATTGTTTTGGTTGCATGTATCTTATTTATAAAACAAATAAGTGTTAAAACACAAGTGAGGATAAAATGATGAATAACCTATAATCTCTGCCCTCAAAGAGTTTACAATCTTACCATCATTCTGATAGTTTTGAGCCGGTTTTCAAGAAAAGGGAGGATCTCTTGTTCTCCCAAAGCAAGAAGGGATAGTCCTGAACAGAAGAGCGGCAGAAACCAAAGAACTAGACAACATTGGGGTAGGATTTTGTAGAAAGAGGATGATGTTTGAAAGATTGACAATTGATTTCTGAGAGACAAGCTCAACACAGAAGGAAAATCCACTTCAGATATAGCCGATTGTAATTTCTGGGCCAAGGATTGAGCATGGTTGAACCAATGATACAGACCCAAAGGAATCTATCAGAATGACTTTTCTGTCTATAGATAGGTGGATACTTATGTGTACTGGGTACCTGCATTCCTATTAATAAGAAATTGGGACCCCTGTCTGCCTACAAGTGGTGATTCCTACCCTGAATAGGAGGTTCAAAGGTGAAAGATTGAATTTCAAGGTGCCTGCCCACCCCTGCTGCCTTCCATCTTGAGCCCAGTAGCATCAGCCCCTCTCTCAGCATTGAAAGCAGCAAAGTAGGCCACTGGAAAGTCTCTGTCATCATCATCAGCAATTTAGACCCTTAGCAACAACCAATTTAAACCCTTAATGATTGTCAGCCTGTACTTTTTCACTAGGCAGGATATAGACGAAATAACAAACACTTCCAGGGATGAGGTAAGTGAGAAGTCAAAATTGTAAACTTGGATTTTTAAGACTGCACTTGAGTGCAACTTTTAAACTTCAGCACTAGAGACTGTCTTTCTATGCATAATATAAAACTAAGACACAAATAAACTTTTAAAAAATATCGGAATCAAAACCTTTCTCATGTTAAGTAGAATTGGCAGGTTTGAAATCGAATCCCTGACAAAGTACCCTCCTGAACACTCTTGAATGAATCATGAATCTTGACAAGAATCTCATAGAACCATAGAAACTCAGGCTGGA
>CAUYQV010059714.1:0-15018 GCA_963574575.1 Galagoides demidoff
GTGGTCCCAGCTACTTGGGAGGCTGAGGCAGGAGACTCGCTTGAGCCCAGGAGTTGGAGGTTGCTATGAGCTGTGATGCCATGGCACTCTACCCAGGGGGACAGCTTGAGGCTCCGTCTCAAAAAAAAAAAAAAAAGAAAAAGAAACTGAGTAGAAAATTGTCTCCGGGAAGGAAAGCTGAGTGTACTCTCCTCGATGGAGTGAAGCTAAAGCTCTACGTTCCATATAGAGAAAAATGAGGTTTGATGCAAATACTCCATTTAAGAGACTCCACGGGAAGTTATTTTCAGCCACCTTAATGTGTAAAGTGCAGATTTTCTGTCCTGCTACAGAGGAAGTTGGGAAGACATTTGTGGTCTAGAAAGAAGCCGGGGAGGAGGCTGAGCCACTCGAGACGAACTTCGCTCACCTCAGACATATGAGGTTGGACAGTTATGTCCCTGAACTTCATCCTAGAAAAAGTGCTACATCCCTTGTCACTGGATATCATTACAGTCACCTTCAATGGACTCCTCTTGGCCATCTGGTAACTATCATGACATTCAGCAACGAGGTATGTGGCACTTTTTCTAGGAGCTTGTCTTTTGCTTTGTTTAATCCTTGTGGTGCCATCAAAGAACAGCTTGTACCCTCAGAAAATGTCCTCACCGCCCAGAGTCTTACCTGTGTAAAAGGTAACGGCAGTGCCACCCTGCTCACCAAATCTGTGATATGACAGGAGGGACAGCCCTGCCAACGTTTTGGCTGAATCCATTATTTACCACTGGAGGAATAACTTGATGGAATAGTTCCTAAATAATTTGAAATAATTCTGAAGTAAAACTTAGAACGGAGTTAACTAGAAATAACTCTTAACAAGACTCGTGAGCACACGTGGAATATTACACCTTGAAAAGAAAAAGACAAAAAAAACCCCACCTAGTGAGTTCACGCCTGGGACTTTTTATAAAGAAAAATGGTAGGAAAATAAATGAAGGTCGGTTCACTCTAAAGGGCTTAGTCAACCCATAGTCAATATCGTTTAACGATCATTAATAATTCCTCAACATATAAAACAAATACAGACAAAGTTAAGGGACCATGATTAATTTCTTCTGTGTCCGAGACATAAAATCCATAATATATTCTTTTTGAGTGCTAATCTCGGAGTGATTCTAAAACTCATTAATGTACTAAAGACTTTTTCCTTTCTTTCCTGGGACAAGTTGGGCTGTCTAAAAACTCAGATTTGGCATGCTTGAGCAGAATAAAATCCGTTTATCTATATAGACACATGCTTAGATTTTATAGCAGTTCTGTGACTGGCCTGGCCTTTTAGGGACCCTCAAATTTTCCACTGCAGGATTCCAAAACAGGCGGCTCCCCAGGGTCTCAGGAGCATGTCTGCATCCACTCTGCTCACTCTCCCCCAGGGCTATTCGTGACCTTGACCTCAAACCCAGGATCACTGCCCTTGCCCTGATCATTGCTCCTTCTTGTTACCTGGGCCCCCCCATTCCCTGTCACATTTTCCCTGGGCAAATGGAAGAAAGGACACTTCTCGATGTCTGGAGGGAGCAACTAACAGGGATGATACACACATGTGGTCTCTGCTCCTCTCGGAGACACTACAGCGAACGGGAGGCATTCGAAATAAAGTAAAATTTCATTGTATTAAATAAAGGAATAAATAAACCAATGAAGGAATGAGGGAGTCCCCTGTGTGGTTCTGATTTAAGTTCTATGCTTTATGTGGTTCTCTGGTTTAAAGAGACATTTTAAAAATATTTCCAAAAATGACTCTAGTGATGCCTGCAGTCCTGGATCATCTGACATTTCAGGCGATTGCATTGAAGGTCTTATACACAATTGTCAAAAAAAAAAAAAAAATGGCAACAGCTCATCGTGGAGAATGAACTCAACAGACAAAACAAATACAAAGTTTGCAGGATTGTAGACAAAAGTTCAGCTAATTACACGCCTCTACAGTGCGTCCACTCTGTGGTCATCCCCATACCATTGAGTGCTCTGGCCGCTTTTACTGTCATCAATTCTCTCTTTAATGAGGTCAAAATATGTCTTATTGGACTTACTCATTAGTCTGATCTATGCTCCTTCCTTCCCTTCTCCCTGCCTTCCTTCCTCTCTCCCTCCCTTTTTTCCTTCTCTCCATCCCTCCCTCCATCCCTCATTCCTTCCTTCATTCTTAGACAGTCTCAATCTGTCACCCTGGGTAGAGTGCCCTGGCCTCACAGCTTATAGCAACCTCAAACTCCTGGACTGAAGTGATCCTCCTGCCTCAGCCTCCTGAGCAGCTGGGACTACAGGTGCCCTCCACAACACCCCTGGCCCATTACTGATTTCTCTCCCTAGCACTTTTCAGACAAAACTAATTTTTCTTCCACCAATCATCCTTCAAACATTTAAACTGAGATGTGCCGTCCCTGCCGAGAGATCCCTTCACTCCCAAATTATTCCAGGGCTTCCACTCGGTTGACTTTGAGAACTTTTGCTGATCTTATTTCTCTGTGCCCCTCACGGGCTGGGGGCACCCAGAGTTCTTAGAAAGTCTGGCAGGTCAGGCCTCCTGCCCACGGAGGAGCCAGACGGGCTACAGTCTGTGCAGGAAAACAAGCACATCTGGTGGAACGTCAGACGTGGTCGTGGGTGGCATTTGCAGCGCTGATGATAAACTCTGGGAAGCTCTGGTCCCACTTGGAGAATGGCTGAAGTGTGTTACGAAACCTCGCCGCGCTCAGCCTGAAGCACGCACTGAGTGGGTGGGAGCCAGCAGTGGGGAGACGGTTCGTAAAGGCTTATTTTAGCTTGAGTCATAGATTTCAGAGACTATGAATGCTGCTATAAATACACATAAATATCTCGGGCTTACTTCCTGAGAAAAACATGTCAGTTTATGTTCACAACTGTTTTCTTTTTAAAGAAGCTATAAATACCAGAAGCTCAATATCTGAATGGCTAATTAAAAATTTTTTTAAAAGAGCAGCTTATCTTCATTCCTTTTTCAGGAAACGTTTTCAATATAGACTGATGGTTTAACCAAAGGCAGCTGCTCCGTTTCACGTGCAAAAGCGTGACTGAAAAAGTGCTTTAAAAAAATGATTTTGACTGTAATTCTTTTCAATAAAGTCTATTTCCCCCCCATATTTTTACTGAAAGACTTTGAAAATACATCTCTTCAGTTGCTTTTTTTTTTAAATTTGTATTGCTTTAGAATTTTATGTGATTTTCTTTCTGATCCAAAATAAATGTCAGAATCAAAACGTCTAAATAAAACCACCACTCTTTCTTATGAGCAATAATTAAAGGTTGACGGTTGTATTTAACAATTTTTCAAAGAAATTAACCACCGCTACAGAGGAAATGGAAATCTAGAATAGGTTTCATGTAAAAAGATGAAATAGGACAGAGACTCTCCAAACAAATGCTTAACGGAATGATTGTCACTTCTGTTCTTAAGTACAGAAAAATGGAAGAAATTTAGCATCAGATGAAGATAACAACACAGCCACTAACCAACTGTTTTATCTTTGTGTTTACTTTCACCCTTTCTGGGCTAAATACTAAATATTTTTCTTCTGTAAAACAAATTCTAAAACTATTTATTTTTATTTTATCTATTTATTGATTGATTTTCGAGACACAGTCTCATTTTTGTTGCCACAGGCTAGAATGCCATGGCCTCAGCCTGGCTCACGGCAACCTCAAACTGCTGGGTTCTAGTGGTCCTCCTGCTTCAGCCTCCTGAGATGCTGGGACTACAGGTGCCCTCCGTAATGCCTGGTTCATTTTTCTGTTTTGAGTAGAGGTGGAGTCTCACTCTTATTCCTGCTGAGTAAGAACTCCTGAGCTCAGGCAATCCTCCTGCCCCGGCCTCCCCTAGGGTTGCCACTGTGACCTCCAATCGCTGTGACCTTCCATGGACTCTATTTAACATCTACTTTGTGTCAGGCACTATTCTGAGTTCTGGATTTGTATTTAAGTGGGGTAAAGACATCTACAGTCAATGTTGATGTTTTAACAATTATTACTGAAGAAGAACGAAGAAGTAAAATTGCACTTCAGATTTATCCTCCGATTTCTGCGTTCACCTCCCTCTGTGGATGGAACCAGGCATTTTGGACGTGCTTTGTGCGTAACTGAACTCTGGATCCTTCTCCCACATCCTGTCCACCTTCACCTTTTCAGGCTTAGGCTTCCTACCAAGCTGTCCAAGACTTAATTTGGGGGCTTCCTTCGACCCCACCGTGCCCAGCTGAACTGTATAGTTTTTAGTGTAGCCTTTAACACCTTCCATCCTTCAGCACCGTTTTCCTCTCCTCCCTCTTTTGCTCCGGGTTCCCATACACTTTGTGTCTGTTTCCTGCCTTCAAACTCATTCCTACCTCAGGCCTTTGCACGGGATTATCCTTCTGCCTCTGAAGCCTCTTGCTGTGCTCTTTGGTTAATTTCTGTGTTTACGTTAGTCTTAGCCTAAGATGTCATTTCTCCTGAGACGCTACCTGCCTCTCACCCAGCTTTCTCTGTTAGATCATCTCCTGCTTTTCCTTCTCTGTCTCTTATGAACATTTTTCTTTGTATGAGTCAATGTTTGCTTTGCTTATTTGTTTAAATCTCTTATTTTCTTTAGACACTGTGTGCCACAGACATGAAGACTGTGCCCAAGTCCTCCCCCAGTCCATCACAGAAGCAGATAGCATTTTACCAGGAACACAGCAGGCATTCAGCACATATCCTTGAATAAGTCTGCAAATCGCTGATGGAAGGGCTATAAAGACCAGTGGAATAAATCTGCAGTAGAACTTTAACCCTCGGGAGATGATTAAATAAAGACTATCATGAATACACTATGCAATAACTTTTTTAAAACTCGAGATTTGGAATCAGAGAATGAGAGTCCCGGGCTTAGCTCTGTCATTTAATTAGCTCCAGTTTGGTGGGAGGGGGGATTATTTAACTTCTGTAGCATTCAGATCGAGTATCTATAAAACGAGGGTAATAGCAGGGATGCTGTGAAAGCACTTTGGAATGGTAACACGGCTTGAAACGTTTGATGTCACAACAAAAATGTTGAGGTATTGGGCAGCACCTGTGGCTCAATGGGTAGGGCACCGGCCCCATATACTGAGGGTGGTGGGTTCAAACCTGGCCCTGGCCAAACTGCAACAGAAAAATAGCTCGGTGTTGTGGTGGGCGCCTGTAGTCCCAGCTACCTGGGAGGCTGAGGCAAGAGAATCGCTTAACCCCAAGAGCTATGACGCCACGCACTCTACTGAGGGCGACATAGTGAGACTCTGTCCAAAAAAAAAAAGAAAAAGATAAATAAATAAGTGAACTGTCCCAGAAACTTCTTTCTAAAATTAACCTCATCAGCTCTTATCTTCACTGCAGAAGGCAAAATTACGCCAGGTGTCCAGGTGCAAGTCACAAATCCTTTTAGAGTAGATTTCTAGACCCTGTTGCCCAAATCAGTCACTGAAAATATTTATACAGAGAAGGGAGAGAACAGGGTGTCAACAGGGAAAGGTTGTCTAAGCTGACGTGGAGTTACCTTTGGCAAAGAGCATCAGCAAATCATAACCTCGGGGCTCCTGCCACATTTCTGGGAAACAGAAATGGACATTGTTTCCCCACGATGGTCTTGTCCTCTAAACAATTTTGAAACTCCTTAATCTCTCAAATCTGTCTGAATGCTCACAGGCGGTAATCAAGGAGAGCTGCTCAATGTCATATAAAAATAGTACTCAGACTTTAAAGACAGAGCCTGCAGCTAGTTTGAGAACAAGGCAGCAAAGGTTTTAGATCGTGGGCTTTTCCTAGCAGAAGAGTACTAGTTTAGAAATCAAATAATATGGGCTGCACCTGTGGCTCAAAGGAGTAGGGCCAGAAGTGGTGGGTTCAAACCTGGTCCTAGCCAAAATGTCAAAAAAAAAAATTTTTTTTTAAAGAAATCAAATAATACTAAGAATAAAAGTCATGGGTTTTGGAGTCAGGTAGCCCTGGGCTTGAGTTTAAGTTGTCTCATCATAGCTGAAGGGCTGGGAAAGTGTATTATTTTCCCATTATGGCTGTAATAAATTGCTGCAAATTTAGTGGCTTCCCACAACACAAATTATTTGTTACTTTTCAAGATGCCAGGTGTCTAAAATGGCTCTGGGGGCCTATGCTCCTCCCCAATGCACTTGTACAGGCTGCCCACCTCCCTCAGCTCCTGGGTCCTTCCTCCATCCTCAAAGCCAAGACCGTGGTCTCTTCCCTCTGACCCGTCTCCCTTTTATCAGGACTCTGGTGACTGCATGGGCTGACAGTCTAACCCGCGATAAATCTCCTCATCTCAAGATCTTTACCTCATTCACACTTGTAAAGTCCCTTTTCCCATATAAGTTCTACCTTTTTCTTATCCTCATAGATTTCAGGGATTAGAACCTGGATAGCTGAGGGGGGTCATTACGGCAGAGAGTACAGTTCCCTTGTCTTTGATGTAAGAACTTCAAATGTGTTCACTGGATTGGGGGTGTTAGGAGAATTAAACAAAAGTGTATACACTGTTACCAAATAGCACAATAAAAACAATTTCTTGATTAAGTGATTTAAGAACTTTGAAAACATTCTTGGGAAAAGTAAATCTGACCCCTGCCCTTGGTGGAGAAAGACTTTAAACGAGTGATCGCAAAAATAAACGAAGGTTTGCAAACTCTGAGGAAGCACTCACAAGAAAGAGGACGGGCGTGTTGGCAAGGACCAGGGCGGCCTCTTCGTAAAACGTCAGCTGAAAGCTACTTGGTCAGAGAGGCCGCGCTGATCCTTGCTAACATACTCAGCTTTTTGTTGGTATTTTATGAATAACTGGGAATTTCTTAGCTGAGACAAAAAGTAAAGAAGAATATTCCAGGAAAAAGTGAGCAAAGCCCCACCGCAAGAATGAGTGTGGAGCATCCGAGGAAATTTGATGGTGGAAAGACTTGGTGAAGGCCATGTTGATTTGTAGGATGTAAGCATTCCAATCTGTACAAATAATCAACACATTGAATCCCATAATGGCATAAATGTATTTATGATCTATGTATGAATGACTTAATTAAAAAAAAATAAAGACTTGGGGAGAAAGTGACGTAATAAGATGCAGAAGTGATGAGGGAACCGGCGGGTCATGCTCAGAAAGGCTGTGCCAGGGAAGAAATGGGGCTTCTCCTGAGAGGCCTGGTGAGAGTGGTTCAGTCAGACCGCCGGTTAGGAAGTGTGGCTCTTGGGGGCTATATGGGGAGTTCAGGGCAAAAATGTAACCAGGAATGCCCAGAAAGAGATGTGGTCTGAGTCCAGGTGAAAGATGACAGACTGGCAGAGGCTGGGCAGTGGGGGATTTATTGTGGACTGCCCTTGGGATCGACGTCTGCAGGTGGGGAAGAAAGAGGACTGGACCAGGGCGGGGGGGTCTCACCCTGTTTTGAGAGATGACTTCAAGTGTGGATATGGGGAGCTGGCATGTCCAAAGACTGGGACTCTACACAGCCGTGCGGGTCAGCCTCTGGATGCTGCCTTGCCAAGAAAGGGAATAGGGTTCCCCTAGGTGACAAGACCTTCCTCAGTGGTGGCAGTTCCCACCGGGGGCTCACAGCTGGGCATCTGAGGACATCTTAAAGGGGGCTCTGGGTCATGTATCTCCCATCATATGGAAGCCAGGTATAAAGAGTTGTGATGAAAATAGAGAGAAAGTGGATGGCTTTGAGGAAGATTTTGTAGATAGAACTAACAGATCTATTTGATATTTACAGCAGGAGAAAAGGGGTGAGACCCAGGGTGGGGGCCAGCTTTCAGGATTTTATAACGAAATAGATATTTTTACCACTTTTTAAAATATATTGGTATTGATCACTTAGATGAATAAACGAGTCTATACTTCAGAGGAGGATTCCAGATCGGGGCTCAGAATTTGGGAGTTATCAATAATAAAAAGCATGAACCCACATAAAGAATTACCCCAAGAAAGAGAGTAGCATGAGAAGGTTGATGGAGCCTTGAGTAATGCCTGGAATTAACACAGGTTATGTAAATTTCTCCTCACTGTGCTTGACATATAATAAAAACTCAGTAAATCCTTGCTGCCATAATAGCTTTTATCAGTGAGAAAAATGGTTGCCACCAAGGTGTACTGTGTCTGCCGGTAAATCTGTAGTTGTAGAACAGAAGGTTCTTCCCTGGAGAAACGGGGACACACAGCAGCCGGTTGGTCATGAGCTGAAGATCAGCTCACTTAGGAATGTCCTGGGAGGAATCTCGGAAGGGGTCATTCTGGCCTCCTGTTTATCTTTCCTGCTCCCGCTGCCCCACCCGGGCTGCTGTTTGTTTGTCGTGCAGGTGTGTCTCTGCAGGTTCTCCACAGCTGACTTCCCCACCCATTTCACGTATTTGCTAAGTTTTGAAGAGCTATCCCTGAATACCCTAGGAAAGCCTCACTCTTCCTGTTCATCACTTTCTGAAATCACGCACATTACTCTACAAATATACATGTCTGCACTGTCTATTTCCAGTAGAATGAACCATAAACTTCACTCTTTGGTTTGTTTGGTTTACTGTTATATTTCCAATGCCTAGAAAAGGCATTAATTAATATGCATTTCATAAATATCGACTGAATAATTAGTACACAAATTAATGAATGAATGACTATACCAGAAGAGCCCTCTGACTCAATGGCACTTTCCCCACCATGTCTCCTGTTCCTCCTCCGACGTGTACCTTTTCTATTTTTTTTAAGAGACAGAGTCTCACTTTGTCGCCCTCGGTAGAGTGCCATGGTGTCATAGCTCACAGCAACCTCCAGCTCTTGGGCTCAGGCGATTCTCTTGCCTCAGCCTCCGGAGTAGCTAGGACCACAGGCGCCTGCCACAACACCTGGCTAATTCCATGTACCTTTTCTAGATATAACTTAACTAGCTGATAAGAAGCTGAAGGCCAGCTCAGCCTTCTCGGAGGTCTAGAGAGGACCAGATGCCGAGTCTGTGAAGACAGAGAACTCTCCAGGGCCCTTTAAAGCTGAGATCTAACGTATGACAGCTCCATGCTTCCGTGGGGACACTTGCTGGCAGAATCTTATGGAAGGCAGGAAGAACCAATTTAAATTCTTCCAAAGTAGGCATTGCTCTGGGTATTGCCAAAGTAAATTTTTAGAACAAAAGGTCAACTCATTCCTTTTCTGTCCTATGCACGTAACACCCCAGATTAACTTTCCTACCCCCTTGCCTGCTGTTCTTATTGCTATACACACAAGCCTAAGGAAATGCCGTCAACTGTTATTACTGTTATTGAATTACAGTTGCATTCAGGGACAGGAGATTGGCACTTGCAGACGGCCTCTGAGAAATCACGGTTTCAGGTTGTGTCACGTCAGCATTTTGTGGTTATAAACCCTTCTGTGGTCTGACATAACGGGGAGTGTTACCCTTGATTGTTCCACACTTTCTCTCCCTCAGGCAGGAGTTGAAGGGGTGCCAGGGCTGACAGAGGTGGCAAAGGGCACTGGGAGAGAGTGCCAAGTGTTTGCAGCGCCCTTTGTGAACTTCTCCGGGAGTGAAACTGTCCTGAGCTTAGCAGAACCCCTTGTTCCGATTGTTGTTTAGAAAGATTTTGAAAGTCTGAACCACCTTGTTTGTGTTTTACCTTCACAGTTACCTGTTTTCAGCTATATTTTAAGAAGGGGCCATGTGCATGCAATCCCATCGCCCCACATGAAATAAAAAGAAATACTCGAAGCCTGGTCCTGATCACAGGACACGCTGAAACGGCCCTGATCACTCAGTGAACAGGCTGAAATGCTGCTCTAAGTAGCATTTTACAGAACAGGATATTGGCAACTCAACTGTTAAGCCTCTTCCTGGAGATCACTCTGATGTCACCAGTGTAATCTGAGCCTGGAGCTTTTGTTCACACTTTAAATAGCAGTGCAGGAATGATTTTGCTACACACACTCTCTGGAGAGCCTGGGAGCCGCGTTCCGGAAGATCCCCACGTCCATGAGAGCAAAGCCAAGCCGCCAAGCGGTCAGCACCATGTCCACCTCGCTGAGAGTCAGCCCATCCATCCATGGCTACCACTTCGACACGGCTGCTCGCAAGAAAGCCGTGGGCAACATCTTTGAAAACATAGACCAAGAATCGCTGCAGAGGCTCTTCAAAAACTCTGGAGACAAGAAAGCAGAGGAGAGAGCTAAGATCATTTTTGCCATAGATCAAGATTTGGAGGAGAAAACGCGTGCCCTCATGGCCCTGAAGAAGAGGACCAAAGACAAGCTTTTCCAGTTTCTGAAACTACGGAAATATTCCATCAAAGTTCACTGAGGGCAAGAGAATGGGATAAGGACATTATCCAAAGACGGACATTCAAAGACCAAGTGAGTTTGTGAGATTCTAGCAAAGGCGGCGTGTGACAGCTGCTCGGCCAGCTTCTCTTCTGTCAGGACTCCCAAGGCTGGAAGGGACAGGAGGAGCCGGACAAGTTAGTTAGACTCCAGCCAGTTTTACGCCTGTGGTGTTACAGTGGAGAACAAAATGCTTTCAGCCAGATTCAGAAACTTTCCCTGCAGGCCAGGATCGATGCTGATAGCAGGGTCTGGACAGATGTAAGGAGGAAACAGATGGCTGGAGACGACATATATCCAGGGTCACTTTGTCAGGCCCCAGGACTTCAATTTAAACTGAACTTTTTTTTTTTTTAATCAAACTGGGTAGGGGGAGAGGGGAGGGAGAGGATGAACAGGGAGATAGGTTCCCTCACATAAATCGTTTACTACATTTTTTTTGATTGAATGTTTGAAATGTTGCCAAGCCTCAATGTTGGTATAGCCTTTTATAGAGATGGGTGATTAATTATTTATTTGCATTTATTACAATGACTGGAAGGGGTACCACGTGGTGGATGATATGTACAAATCCAGGATAGCCAAGATACCTTTACTATCAGCCCAGTAAAAACTACACGCACCTTTTGGTTTGTAAAGGGTTTTTATACTTTTCAAACGGGTTGCACAGAAGTTAAAATGATGGGGTCCTTTATAAAATCCAAAGTACTGTGAAAAACCTTTATCATGTTTTTTATCTTCTAACTAATGCTAACACATAATCTAAATTTCATGCAGTTACTACAGTCAGCATTAGGGAGTGAATGTGATATGCTCAGTAGTTTATAAAGATGCTACGGTTTCTATAATTTATTATACACGGCAAGCGATATGCAACTATAATAAATTATTATATACGAGGCTGGTTTGGGTCTGTGATGCTCGGTTTACAAGGAAAAAAAAACATGATACATTTTGATGATTATAAATGTTCTTAAAGTTTTATCTCTAAAAGGTAAAAAAGTATTTTTAGAGTAGCTTCACATTAATTATCAAACTTTTTCAAAACAAAGTCTTACTTCAAATATTTGGGAAGTTTCTCTGTCCCTATTTTGGAATATAAGAGATACAGAAATTCAAGGATTGACCTGACAACATTGCTGTTTATGTACCCACTGAGGGGGAGTTTTAAAAGGCTTTCTCTTCATGTTTTTGAATTTTTTCCTTGGTGATTATAGTAGCTATGGGCATTTTGGGGGCTTAGAATCTGAATTGTGGTCAAGAGTCTGAGGGTTCTCACTTTATTTAACATAAATATAGGAGTAACGTTACCAGCTATTTTATTTCCTCAAAAAGTATAATATTGTAAAGTATTTCTAGGAAGGCATACGTCAGTGTCGGCTGGGCTTTCCTAACAGAAAGAAATAAAAATTCCACAGAAATTGAGCATTTAAGAAATACATACAACGCCTTTTTCAAAACGCTGAGCGCAAGGATCTGAAACAAGGGAAATACTAAAAACTCTGGGGAGGTTTTTATGAGTCAGGCTGTTAAAATACTAAATTTTAAAATAGGAAATCAAGTGGTAAAATCTACTTTTAAATATTAGTTGATGCATTCACTAAAGACAATAAAAATAACTCCATTAAAAAAATTCTTTCCAAGACAGCATCCATGAAAATCATGACTGTGCAGAAGTGTGTGTGTTCATGCCTGTGTGTCTGTGTGCATGTGTGTCTGCATGTGTGTGTGTTCATGCCTGTGTGTCTGTCTGCATGTGTATCTGTGTGCATGTGTGTCTATGTTTGCGAGTGCACGCACCCGTTTTTCTGGGAAGAGTATTCATAATCTTCACCAAATTTGCAAAGAAAATCTTGACACCAAATAAAATTAACAATAAAAGAAGAAGGGTTTTGACAGGTGGGAGGCTCCGTGGGTGGTGGTACCAGGGACAGGAACACGTCGCTGGCACTATTTGCCCGTCCTGGAGAACTGAGTCAGCCTTGCATCAGCTGGGCACGGTAGCAGTAAGCTTCCTGCTCTGAGTGGGCCCATCGTGAAAAATCTTAAGTTATTTTCTCCAAAAAGATTGACGTACATGCTGGATGCTAAATGTAGTTCAAAGGTAGAATTGATCACACATACTCCTCACTGTCTACTCTGGCTCTGTGGTTTTCAGGAGAGTGCAATGCTCATCTTGTCCTCTCTCCCATTATTAGCATGGGTTACATTGTTTTCTTGCAATGTATTACATTGTTTTCTGATTGCAAGACCATAACAGGAGAAATGAATTAAAAAGCAATTTGGATGCAATGCGCAGCAATGTGGGGGGTAGGGGTGGGGAAACATATAAAGCCTTTCAGTAGATTATTACAAACATAGTATCTTTCCCTTCCATGGAGAACAAATGTTGGCTGGTTTTTAGCTTTCTAATACATATGTTATTTAAGGTCATTAAAATAGGGAGAATTCATTCCGTTCAGAATTTCACAATGGCAAGGGGCAGTATGTCTCCAGACACCCCACTTGTGATAGAAGAAATAAAAGCAGCAAAGGTTAAATAGCTCATTAATAATATTTAGATCATTAGGGTCAAAATAATAACAACAAACTTTCATTGAGGGTTTGTTATCAATTTTCTAAGTGTTTTTTGTGTATTAAATCACAGAACGCTGTAATGTAAGACATAAGAGCAAGTGTGTATATGCACATGAATTGACAGAGGGCATCCCCAAAATGCATACACGTTTTTAAAAAGGAAAAAACTGTGTTAAAATTGTAATTCTCAATGTATACTAACAACATTTGCTACCTTGTATACTGTATCTTATACAAAAGAAATACTAAATGACTTTAGTATTACAATTTTAATGTGGTTTTCCTCTTCCTTAAAATGTGTATACATTTTTTTTTTTTTGTAAGTTTTGGCTGGGGCTAGGTTTGAACCCACCACTTCCAGCATATGGGGCCAGCACCCTATTCCGTTCAGCCACAGGTGCCACCTGATGTATACACAATTTTTGCATCCTCTTTTTATATAGTAATGAAACTGAAGCACAGAGATGCAGTGACACACAGCTGATGAGTCCAGGAATGGAATCCAGGAAGGCAGGACTTTGCTTCTACCCAGTAGACTGAACCTCGTCTCCAGGAGAAATCCAGCTCCTTTTAGAGTGACAAATACGTCCATCCTAGTCAGTGAGAAGGACAAGCCGGCCCGGCCTTTGGGAAACCACTTTGATCTAATCTGTGTCTATTTATTCGGCATTTGTACAATGTAGGGACAGAGTCATAGTTGAATAATTTTAACTGTGTCAAGAGTTTGCTTAGATACAGCTTTTGAAGTCCGTAGTTAAAATAACACTTGTGTTAGCATCTTGGAAAAAAAGCCCACATCTAAAACTCTAGTTGGTCAAGATGGTGGGTCTTGGTTTGTGCATTGGGGGAGATCAGAAACTTTGAATTCATGATTTTATTCACTGAGTTTATCACCAAGTCAGCAACAAGAGAGGGTGCAGGTGGGACTTACTGAAAAAGGGGTGCAGGGTATAATGACTGACTATATTTTTTCCCCATTGTCAGAGGGTAATCAGAAGATGCAACTGATATTTCCTTGGGAAGTTTTACCTGCCAGTAAGCAAATAATTAAGCCACGGTCTGGAGATTGTGTATCTTTCTGACATAGCTCACTGACCCATCTGTACCTCACATGGGGGTTGCCCAGCATGGCATATAATTTGGTTAGTTCTTTTTCTCACACATTGGGAACTGTAGAGTAGAAGAAGCTTTTATACCTTCTTCATTCATGTAATGAAAATATGGTAAACACCCATGTGGGGGCTGACATAGCCAGAATCGTTCCTTATTCTCCTTGTCAGGAAAGCCAGAAAAGGTTTTAAAATAAAAATGAATGGGCTGGGTGCAGTTCCCCCTGTAATCCCAGCACTCTGGGAGGCTGAGGTGGGTGGATTGCCTGAACTCAGGAGTTCAAGACCAGCCTGAGCAAGAGTGATTCTCTGTCTTTACTAAAAACTAGCCAGGTGGCGGGTGCCTGTAGTCCCAGCTCTCAGGAGGCTGAGGCAAGGGGATGGCTCAAGCCCAAGAGTTGGAGGTTGCTGTGAGCTACAGTGCTACAGCACTCTACCAGGGCAACAGAGTGAAAGTCTGTCTCAAAATAAATAAATTAAATTTAAAAAATGAAAACGAATGATTAAAATTGTAAGATCTATGATAGAAGCTTAAACAGGATAGTATGGCGGTACAGGAAAGAAATGGCTTGAGTGTCTGAGTGTCTAACTGCATGTCTGAGTGTCTGTGTGTCTGTCTGACTACATGTCTGAGTGTCTATCTATGTGTCTGTCTGACTGCGTGTCTGAGTGTCTGTGTGAGTGTGTCTGAGTGTCTGCGTGTCTGAGTGTCTGTGTGTGTGTCTGAGTGTCTGTGTGTCTGAGTGTCTGTGTGTCTGTCTGTCTGCGTGTCTGACTGTCTGCATGTCTGACTATCTGAATGTCTGTGTGTCTGTCTCACTGTCTGCATGTCTGATTATCTGTCTGAGTGATTGTGTGTCTGACTATCTACGTGTCTGATTATCTGATTGTCTGAGTGTCTGACTGTGTGTGTATCCGTCTGATTATCTGACTGTCTAAGTGTCTGTATGTCTGAGTGTCTGACTGTGTGTGTCTGTTTGC
>CAUYQV010059717.1:0-37207 GCA_963574575.1 Galagoides demidoff
GCCTGTGGTCCCAGCTACTTGGGAGGCTGAGGCAGGAGACTCGCTTGAGCCCAGGAGTTGGAGGTTGCTATGAGCTGTGATGCCATGGCACTCTACCCAGGGGGATAGCTTGAGGCTCCAACTCAAAAAAAAAAAAAAAAAGAAAAAGAAAGGAATGCTTACGGTGCAAGTTTGGACAACTCCGATTTAACACATTTATCTTTCAGAGCCTTTTACGTGCTAAATCCTTCCCTACCTGGGGCTGTCTGCCTCACAGCCTTCTTTTTTCTTTTTTCTTTTTTTTTTTAATTAAATCATAACTGTGTACATTAATGCATTTATGGGGTACAGTGTGCTGATTTTATATAAAATTTGGAATACTTAACATTAAACTGGTTAACAGCCTTCACCACACTTACTTAATTGTTGTGTTGAGACATTTATACTCTACTCTTAATAGATTTGACATGTACCCTCGCAAAAGGCACAATAGCCCACTGATGACTCTCCTTCACCAGGGCTCCCCATGCCTCCCCCCACCATCCTCGGCCCTCCTATGGAATATTATGCAACCATAACAGATGGATACCACCTTTTTTATGTTTGCAGCCTTTCAAGTGTGCCAGTTGTCTCCACCTGCTCTTGTGGTCGTGACTCAGAAGCATGAAGGGGATTCTCAGGCTCTATCACTGCAGGGATCACCCCACACACAGTTTTCCCAGTCACTATACCTTGTTGGCTTTCTTCATTGCACTTAGCACAGCCTATTATGAACCGCTGTCTGTATGCATTAGATTGTAAGCACCTCTACAAGGAGTTCAGAGACCAAATTATTCTGGTCACAAATAGTGTAACCATTTTCTAGTCCAATGACAGGTACCCAGTGGAGGAGATTCAATAAACATGTGTTAAATGATTTAATGAATAGAAACTGGATACTAACACAGAGTCATTTCCCAGTCTTGCTAACTAAAATAAGATTTCTCCATTATATTTGTTTAAACAGCTTACCACCTGAGCAACAATATATCCAAATTTTAAAAAGATGAACCTGCATCAATGACTGTAACTCATTTAGTCACATGGACCTTTTTATTGAGTTGTTACTGTGTCCATCATTTTTTGTTTTGGCAAAATAATTTGCATAGGTAAGTGGCATCACTAAAATTTACCTATTTAAATAAATACAGCCATTGTTTGCCAGCCCATTTATTTTGCACATAAACTGTTGTCCCAGTTTGTATTTGAAAAATATGGTTGTAGTGCCAGTGGTTGAGGCCAAGGAGGATTGTACAGTATTTGGACAGATAGAAGAATAATCAAGGAGCTGAAGGTAGCTGTGACATTCTCCTTCTTCATCTCGTGGTACCCAGCAAGCAGGCATGAAAACATCCACTTTCATCGAGCTCACAGGTGAGACAAGCCAGCACAAGAAACTTTCCCCCATGGGAAGTCCACTTTGGGAAGTCCATCATGGGAGGTCCACGATAAGAAGTCCGCGCAGGTGGAAAGCCTCAGAACCTTCTAAAGTGGCCATAACATCAGCAGCTCCAATTCAAGCACTACTGACAAATTAGTTAAGGTAACACAGAATGTGCTGGCTTAATCATGTTTACTCAAATAATCTGGCCCCTTGTGGCCTTCAGGTAAGAAAGCCTAATTAACTCATCTTTCCTACAACATTTTGTTTTCTTTCCTTCCCTTTTTTTTTTTTTTGAGGGGGTTATTTTATTTCATAATTCCATGCAGGTTCGGTGGTTACCCATAGGACACTCACAGTCTGGTTAATTGTTGTTAATAGCTTCTGAATCATTCCTGAGAAAAAAAATCAATGATAAAAATGTCTTTTCCACATATGGGAAGAGTCTACCTTGACCTCAAATAGACTTTCCTGACACAGGCTGCAAGTTAGAATCACCTGGGGTGCTTTTAAAGTGAGTACTGATGCCAGGTTTCACCCTCTGAGATTTAAATTTCATTGATTTGGGGGTGGAGCTAAAGTATTGCTACTAATTTTAATGCTCCCAGATGAGTCGGATGTGCAGGCAAGGTTGAGAATCATTGACCTAAAGAAAGAAAAATAATTATGCTCCAGAAGAGAATAAACTGTTTATTCCCCAGACTTTGAGAGATGCCCTCACATTCAAATCAATGTGTCATTATCCATAAAAGGCACAGAAATTGCTACTAGTTGTGATCTCAGTACCTGCAAAATGAATGGACAATTGATACAAAAGCCTTCAGCTTGGGGACCTGTTGAGTCTGGTGACTGGATAGGACTAGAACTGGTTGTGAGCAAACAAGCGATCACCTGCTGTGCGGTCTCACTGACTCTTGAACCTCTGTGCTAAGCCTCTGCCTGTGCTGCTCCCTGTCCCTAAAATGCTCTTTCTCTTTCTCACTATTAACAGCTTGTCTTACCTCCTAGGGCCAACCCAAGCCATGATGCTCCAAAGGAGCGGGTACTGGACCTCCACATTCCTTTCCCATCTTCCAGGTTGAACTATGACTGTGTACATATGCGTTACCTTCTTCAGTACTCACACTAATCTCAGGGTGGATTTTCAAAACATGGCCTTGTACAGAATTTAACACTTTTCTTCATGATTGAAAGTCCTTCCAGAGGTGGAGAATCTGTGGCCTCGGAGCCACAACTGGCCATCTGGATCCTTGAGTGTGGCCATTTGGCTGAATCCAAATATGATGGTCAAACCCTAAATTTGTTCTGTGAAGTTTAGATTCCGGGTAGGGGCAGATGTGGCCTTGAAGCTGCAGGTTCTCTTCCCTGAAGGGGGAAAAGGTTGCCTTGCATTTGGGGTGGGAATGGGTTGGCAGGGTTGGGCCTGAGATTCTGGGGGTGGGGAGGGCTACTCATTACCCACTCCTGTTTCTGAGGGAAGGACGTCTATCTTGTCCTCATTTCTGGACTCTCTATTCCCTTAGTTCCTGTTTTCTTAGGAGTGAGGAGTAATTTGCCTGATGGATGGAACTGAGCTTGTCTACCTCTGTCCCTTTCTCTTTTCATTCTCTTCAGGAGTCCCCAGTTTCTCCATGCCTGATATTTCCATAGGCAGGTCCCCATCCCCAGAGGGATATTGCAGGACACGGGACTGTGTGTGAATGGGTCCCAGCACATATCTAATTCTGGGGGCTGAGTTTTAAGTTACCATCAACTTCTGTCTTCTGTCGAGGGTATAGCCTCTAATATCAGCCTCATCAGCAAAAATAACATTTCAGTTTCCTTTTCTGTGACTGCCATTTGTTAACTGGTAGAAAGCTCAAGCACATAAAATAGTAGTGTCCTTTGATTTGAGTGGTTCTGTTATGCAAGACCAGTCACTTGAATAACAAAACTTGCTAGAAACATATCCTTAAGGGGAATCCGATGCCTGCAAAAACTGGAGCACCATAAGAATCCCTGCTTGGGACAGCACCCTGAGTCTGTCTCTTTGGGCTCTGTGGCAGGGGGTATCTTTACCGAATGGCTCCAGGCAGGAACCTGTGTCTGGGCTCAGGCACAACGAAGTGCAAGATGCCTAAGAGCAGACACTGATAACACAGACAGAGATGGAGGTGGCTGGAGACTGGCCATCCATCAGTTTTTAATTCCAGACTCTAATCGGAGTGGTTGGGTGATTTTGTTTTGCTTCGTTTTGTTATATTTTTCTTGTCTAGGACTATAGCTTTTCAGTGTCTGAAAGATTGAAAGGCTCTCTCCTCCTTTGGTAGGCTTTTTGTTTTACAGACACCTGAAGAGTACAAAAATGATTATCTTTCCACTCTCACCCCTGAATAAACTGCCGAGATAGCAGGAGGGACCTGTCCTTGTTCAAGGTTAGGGGCAGCAACCTGTCCTGGGCAGTCACAGCCAAGATCAGTTGGCAGCAGCAGTCTAAGGCTATGGTTCTCCAAGTGTGGTCTACAACCATTGGCACCATCTGGGAACTTACTAGAAACACAGATTTAGAAATTTTTAGAATTTACTAGAAATACAAATCCAGCCCTAGAGAAGTGAATCACAAATGCTGGCTAGTAACTAGAGCCTTGCCACCTATCCTGTGGTCGGACACAGTAGCAGAGAGCTTATTAAAATTTCAGATCTCAGGCCTCATGCCAGACCTACCAGTCTATTCAGAATCTGCTTTTAACAAAATCCACAGGTGGATGGTAAACACCTTAAGGTTTTAAAAGTACTAGTACAGAGGCTCAGCACAGTGGTTCATGCTTGTAATCCTAGCAGTCTGGGAGACCAAGGTGCGTAGATTGTTTAGTTCAGGAGTTCGAGTCCAGCCTAAGCAAGAGCAAGATCCTATCTCTACTAAAAATAGAAAAACTAGGCAGGCAGTATGGCAGGTGCCTGCTGTCTCAGCTGCTCAGGAGGCTGAGGCAGGAGGATCACTTGAGCCCAAGAGAATGAGGGTGCTGTGAGCTATGATGATTACATGTAACTCTACCCAGGGCAACAAGGTGAAACTGTCTCAAAAGAAAAGAAGAAAGTACTAGTGTGGAGTCAAGTGTGCAAAAGGCAAATCAGAGGGAGGAAGAAAAGACCAGGGAGTGAACGAGGTACAGTCTGGGGGCCAAGTCTGGAGAGAACAAATAGAGTGAAACCTGGAGAGAGGCAGAGACCCTAGGAGCCTGCAGCACCTATTTCTCCCTTATTAACCGCTCATTGGCAACCCTCTTATGCTCAGGTGTTTGCCTGGCCTTGGACCATCACCAGGGACTTATCGTATCTCATTCTACTACATATAGCTTCACGAGCAACCTTTTCAGATCTGCATTAAATTTCTAACCAAACTTCTTTTGAAATTCTTCTCACAGCAGGGCAGGCTTCCCCAGATGTCCACAGAAGGTCATTTCTCAGCCCAAACAGGTAGCAGCCGAGGATCAATAAGTACCAAATCAGCACTGAGCATTTAAACCTGTGGCTGGGTGTGAATAAGTAGTTGGAGAAATTGTAAAAAGGTCAGGTAGCAAGTACCAGCTTTGTAACTAGCAAAAGTGCTTGTATATATTTGGCATTTCACAGAACCTTCAGGCTTAGTTTGATTAGTTATTAAAATCATGGTAGGCCGGCGGGGAGAACCATGATAATTTGTATAGGTCATAGATAATCAGAAGTATCTCTCCCAGTGGGATGAAACCTATTAAAATTCGTTATTTAAATCTCTTTGCCATTTCCACATTCTGCTCATGTGCAAACCGACTTGTCCCTATCTTGGTCTCCAAGGAAAAAAGCAGACGTCTCCCATTGTTCTTTGTTTGGTGCTAATTAACATTTTCAAGAGGATTGACTTAGATGCAGCTCTGTATACCCCCAAAGCAATCACTCCATTCAGCTTCCAGATCATAGGTTTATCTCATTAAAGAATTAGCTTTTAATATTCAGAATGTTTAGATTATTTCAACTGGTGTCTACCAAACTTGTAATCACACACAAATAATCCTCAGCATTATGCCACCAACACTGAGGGGATAAAGTGCTTTGTGAGAGGTTAATCCAGTTATTTTTATTCCCCTTAATCCAGTTATTTTATTTTTATTCTTAGCCTCCTGTTTTGGAATAATGTAACTTATATCGTGAAACCCAGCCAGCCTGCGTGGACTGTGTGATAGAGTAGGTTGGCTGGCTTCTACCAAATGGCTCTGAAACCTGGAGGAACGTTGGAATCACGTGTGGAGGTGATAAAAATGGACCTCACCTAATGTGCATGATGCAATGGTACATTTCAAAACTATTAAGAAATGAGTATAATTGTGATGGATGTGTTACTTAGTTCAACATAAACATTTCACGTTGTATATCAAAGCAGTACCCTGAACCCCATAAGTGCAATGTACGAAGTTATGATTTAATAAAAAATAATTTTTTAAAAAATGGAGGTGCCTGCAGGCTCTTTTCCACCCCTACAACTGCCCCACAAAATGCATTAATCTGGTCTGAGATAGGCCCAGTAATCTTTTTTTTTTTTTTAACAGCTTCCAAAATTCTGGTGTTGTTGCATGGATAATTCCCTCTCCTCTAATCAGCCTTCAACGCACTGTGCCTTCATTACATTTTTACCTTGGATTATTTGACTCTCAGTCTCCTACGACGGTCCCTTGATTTTCCTTACAAATTTCCCTATTCTGATACATATTTTTTTCTGTTTTTAGAGGCAAGGTCTCACTTCGTTGCCCAGACTAAAGGGCACCATAGCTCACAGCAGCCTCATATTCCTGGGCTCAAATGACCCTCCTACCTCCACCTCCTGAGTAGCTGAGACAACAGATGCCACCACTGTAACTGTTATCTAATTTCTTTCACATACTTTAAGCAAACATCTAAACAAGAACAAAAAGCTTACTTGATACAAAGCACAACAAAGCACCAAAATAAACCCCCAAAATTTACAAATATTTTTCATGCATATGTTTCTCTACATTTGAACCGTATTTTTTCTTCACGAAAATGTAACAGTGAATATACTCCTTTGTACCCTAATTTTTTTCCTTAACACATTATGTAGAGTATCCGTGACAAATAATGACTCACTTACCATGGCAGTTGAAGTGATTATAGGTGTGCTATCATTGCATGCACCATAATTTGGTACACTGATGCCTGAATTTAGTATTTACGTATTTTAAAAAATATTTTTCCTGTTAAGAAAAGTTCTAGGACAAGGGACCTTGTAAATCTAGTCATTTTTAACCACTGCTGGTGGTTAATAGCACAGAGCTGGTGATTATTGGGCAAGGAAGGCACTGGTACACATAAAGCAGCCCATCCTGAAGCTGAGTCTTCACAAAAGACATGGCTGGAAAGCCAATATGTCAGGTCATACTGGAAAAACTCTCATTATTCTAAGGAAGGAATTTGGGGTACTTAGGGTGCCTACTTCTCACAGGCCCCACTGAGTGAAATGCAGTCTACAAGTCGTCTCTCTTCCTTACAGCAATGCTTCCCAAAGGATCCTGCAGAAGATCCAGGTTTTTGCTTATTGCATTTGGTTGTACTTCCAATTTGTCATGGATATATACTTTAGTAAAACAGTATAAAAATGAATGTCTAGAAAAAATAAAATAAAAATGACATATAAAACACGAGTTTCTACTTTATCTTTTAGTACTGGATGCAAGAGTCATAAAATTTCTTTGACAAATTGCTGTAAATATTTTAAGAGCTTTCTTTCAATTTCTACACTCAATTTCATGGTGGGCCCGGAACACATAGTGTACACCTCAGCACTGATGGGTCATAATTTGAATGGCACTGGTTTAGAGCATATTCTCAAAGAGATGCATTAGCCAGGTGAGGTGACTAAGAGTTTGGGTGGGAGAAAAAAGTTCCTCAGCAAAGTTATAAGAGAAGTGCAAACTCAAAATAAGTATTTCTGGAAATTTAATGAAATAGCCAAGTGGAACTGTTCTAGCAAAACACACAGGGTTGGGAAGCACGTGTTCTATACTTAGAATGGGGGGGAGGGGAAGAGAGTACAGACTTCACACAAGAATGACAGACATACAAAGCATTCCTCATGTTTCTAAAAACTTCTAATTCTCAACTTAGGAATGGTTTTGGAACTATTATTTTAAACTGTGATCATAAGTTTTATGAATTTCTATATATTTTATACTAATACTTTAAAAATACAACACATAAACTTATACACCAACACTTTCTAAGGCCACAAGGGACAAATACTTCTCTATCAACACCACTGAATGCCACTAAGTGATGGAAAATGTACGTTGGAGGTGACTTTGGTATATTTGTATTCAAAAGCATAGTATTTATGTCTAAAAATCCTTTCCAAAGCCCTTAAATAAAGGTTCTCAGACTTATCATATTCACAAAGGATAAAAGACTGATAAAAAGAGGACAGAGCAAAGTCTCATTTTTAATAGTGAAGGACAATAGCTTATTATTCTTAAGGAAAAATGTCAGGTAAGATGCCTCCTAAAGGAATAATACTGTGCATGTGACTAGCATCTAGACATTGAGGTGAGGAGGGGCCAGGGCGGTCCTACCTTTCCCCCTCCATCCCTCCCCTACTGGTGCATCTGTTGTTTAATGAAAGTTGCTTCACCTTGACTCCTAGATGGCAGAACACAGATTCAGAGCTCACGGAAGTCTGTTTAGACTCAGAGCATATTCCCACTAAGAATGCAAATACACAATGGATAGATATATCCAAGCCCATGCTGGTCAGCCTCAGATGTCTCTCTTATACTCCAACCTGAGTTTCAGGAACAAGGTCTCACTGCTATGTGAAGTTTTGTTTTTCTTATTTTTACCCATTGTATGGTTAAGTGAGGACAGGGTACGTGACAGCCAATGAAGGTAATGGCATCTGGTTCTTTATCTTACTCATTCATGTGTACATTTCCATTGTGTCTTTGGAGAATGCTTAGAGCAGTGTGCATTGAGTCTTTATTCAGAGTTCTAAACAATCTCCCCCTGGTCCTTTTGGCATTTGCTCATCAAGTACAGAGGAAGGACGCGGCTCTGGACACATTCTCCAGTGTCCTTCTCTGGTGTCCACAGTCCTATGGCATCTGCTCTACAATCAGTTCAGGCTCTGGAGACTTCGAGTCCAGCCTTCTCTCCTCGGAGAAGTGATCCTGCCTGAATGAATTCTGTGGCTATGGGTGGGTCACTTACACATCTGCAGCTTTAGTTCTATTTCTTCATTTCTTCGACTGATTTTAATTATCTTCCAATTGTTAAACAATATATTAATTTTTTTCTCCCCCATGAGCAGAGGAAGGAAATAAAAGTAAAAGACTGATGATGGAGTTAGCAAATAAATGATCTCATTAAAGATACTTGGCATTGGGTGAGGCCAAAGAAGGCTCTGCTCTTAGAACCACAGTCACATCTAGTGCGCTCCCTACCACTAAAGGTAATTTTTATTTGTATTTCTCAAGACCTTTGGATGAAAGATTAGGACAAGAGTGAAGAGGCTGAGAGAGAGGGAAAGAGAAAAGAGACTGGGAAATAAGTCAGCTGTCTAATTCTCTTTGGTCAGCAAGGGATAGACATAAAGAGAAGAGGAGATAGGATGGAAGTGCCGTAGGAGACGGCACAGACCCAGTCAGAGGACTAACAAGGCACACTGTCGGGGCTGGCTTCTCTTCTGCTGGCAGCCAATAGGAAGTCGACAGTGCCCTCAAACCAAGGACTGCAAGTCAACTGCTTTGAAAGACCGGTTAGAAGTGGAAATGAGAGAAGCTGGGTTAGCATGACCAGAGGGAATGGCAGGGACTGTGACAACAAAAACACACATGCAGGCTCTGGGCATGCCCACTGCTGGCTCCAGAGGCCTCTGGACTTGTGAGGTCTGCAAGCCAAGCATGCCAGGGTCTCTGATATTTCAAGAGAAGCCCTTTATCTGAATTTTCATTTATAATGTCCTAATTTTCAAAAGTATTCAGTTTTGTTAAATACTTCTCTTTCACGGCAGTCTAAAGAAAAATGGAAAGAGGAAAAGAAATAGAAATTAGTTCTCAGATTAATTCTATTTGAATATAGAAGCTTTGTAGTTCTCAAACCTCTAGTTAAAGCCCTTAAAATTTCAGAAGCTATTTTCAACCTACCCCAAAGAGGAATAACAAGGTGGTTATATCAGCTAATTCTATTTCAAAAATTGCTTCAATTATCAAGATATTCTTGATCAAGAGTCAAAAAACAATTTTTATCAAGGTCCTAGCAGTGAATATTTTAGGTGTTGTGGCCGTAATTGTC
The DNA here is from genome assembly GCA_963574575.1 of Galagoides demidoff. Classification (NCBI taxonomy): domain Eukaryota; kingdom Metazoa; phylum Chordata; class Mammalia; order Primates; family Galagidae; genus Galagoides; species Galagoides demidoff. The sequence goes on from CAUYQV010059717.1 coordinate 9,713, forward strand.
ACTGTCCTAGCTGCAAAAGCAGCCAGAGGACTTCACAGACACAGGCAAGCAGACAGGATTCTGCTCCGAGGCCATAGCTTGCCCACCCCTCCTCTGCATGAAAAATTATTACCTAGCCTGCATTCTCTGCTTAATTAAGTCTATTTCAAATTTATTTTTCAGAGATAGCTCACTTTATTTGGCATTCTCCCTACTTCCTGTTCAGAATCACCCATTTCCTGATCTTTTTTGTGCTAGTTGTAATACTCGGCCATTCCCACTTCTGATTCTTACAAATCATTTCTCCTCCCAATGACAGATTCAACTATAATTCCATCTTCACTGATTTTGTCTCTCATTTGATTGTTGAAAATAGCTTCCAAATTGGTCTCTCTTTCTGTAATTTCCTAGGCTTCCAATAGTCTACTTATATATACTGATTCTTTTTAAAACAGAGGAAGCAATATTCCTATCACTCTTTGTTCAAACATTTTCTAAGACTGCCAGTTTCCCATAGAAATAAGTTTCAAATTCTTCAGCAAGGCAAGCCACCATCAGACCCTTCCAGCTAAGTGCATTCATCTCTGTGTATCCTATGCTCGGCCAAAGCAGAATGTTTACACTCATCTGTGTTTTCATTGAGTACCCTATGGATTTTGAACTCTGGTTGACTAAATCTCAGTTTGCTTCAAAATCATTTCAAATGCCAGCATTACCAGGAAGTAGTCTAGGTTTTTAGTGGCCAAAAAATAACTTTTCCTGAGTCTCTGATCTAGAACTTTGTGTTTTGCCTGGAATACTTCAATCTTATAATGAAGTTATTTCTTAGTAATTTGGGAACAAGACCAAAATTTGGTTCATTTCAGAACCCCATTACAACAACCACCAATATGTCGACAGGCAACCTTACATCTAGGAGATACACTATCAATTGCTAATATTTCTCAGATACTTTCTGTGTGGTTCTATAAAACCTGATGCTTTATACAGTTTGTAAATACTAAATCATTTCATCCTCACAGCCACACATTTTACAGGTGAGCAAACACAGGTGAGGGAAGAGACACAGAGAGATCGAATAACTAGCGGGTTGCAGAGCTGGCACCCAAGCCCAACTGTGAGCTCTTAATATACCTTACAAGATTTACACTTTATAGAATTCAAAAAATTACATTGCTCAAAATTATGATGACCACGTGTGGTGGCTTATATCTGTAATCCTAGCATTCTAGGAGGCCAAGGTGGGAGGATCCCTTGAGCTCAGAAGTTCAAGACCAGTGAGAGCAAGAGCAAGCCCCCTTTTTACTAAAAATAGAAAAATTAGGTGGGTGTTGTGGTGCGCTCCTGTAGACTTAGAAGACTGAGGTAGTAGAATCACTTGAACCCAGGAGTTTGAGGTCACTGTGAGTTGATGCCACAGTACTTTAGCCTGGGTGACAGAGTGAGACTCTGTCCAAAAAAAAAAAAACTTTTCTAGAAACAACTGGATGCTATGATGGGCTCCTATAGTCCCAGCTACTCACAAGGCAGAGGCAAGACAATTGCGTGAGCCCAGGTATTTGAGGTTGCTGTGAGCTGTGAAGGCATAGCACTCTACCAAGGGCAACAAAATGAGACTCTGTCTCAAAAATAATTAATTAATTAAAAAATTTTTTTAAAAAAGATGTATTTAAAATTGAGTACAGTTAAAAACAAAATTGTCTGCTGGGCACCTGTGGCTCGAGCGGCTGGGGCGCCAGCCACGTACACCCAGGGTGGTGGATTTGAGTCCCTAGCCTGGGCCTGCCAAACAACGATGGCTGCAACCAAAAAAAAAAAAAATGGCCGGGCGTTGTGGCGGGCATCTGTGGTCCCAGCTACTTGGGACGCGGAGGCAGGAGACTCGCTTGAGCCCAGGAGTTGGAGGTTGCTATGAGCTGTGATGCCATGGCACTCTACCTAGGGGGATAGCTTGAGGCTCCGTCTCAAAAAAAACAAAACAAAACAAAACAAAATTGTCCAGGAATAAGATTGTTATTGAAAACTACAATCTATTCTATGATGTTTTACTTGATTACTAGTGAAATAGTTTATACCATCTCAATGTTTATAAATACCACCTTACAAGAAAAAACTAAAAAGAATTGAGCAAACTCCACTCTGCCATGATCTTCTTCCTTTCACCGTAAATTCACAACCCCGTGCTGCCTTCTTTTTGGAGAGGGGTGGGGAATCAGGGTTTGTATCATAATCCCAAAAGACTTAATCCTGAATACCATAATTCAGGATGTTGAAATCCCAAAAGATCAAAATCCCTAAAAATCAAAATGACTAAATTTTCAATCCCTAAAAATTAAAATCTCTAACATCTGAAACCTCAAAAATTGCAATCACAGCATGGTTACATCATTTTAGGTAGAACTGCTACCTTGTTATTGTCTATATGCAAAAGAAAATGAATTTCAATTGAATTTCCAAACCATAACTCCAGATTTGGAATTAGGTTTGACTAAAGCCTCTAACAGTGAATTTCAAAGTGTTATCAGTAAACGTTTTTGTATTTGTTTTTGTTTTTCCATTCAGCTCAATGCATTTTTTGTGGAAAATTCAAATGAGTGGGTTGGGTATGTGATATAGTAATGATGAAAATTTCAGCCTAAAAACATGCTAGTTGCCTGTGTTGGTATTACTTCCAGCTGACATTCAGAAGCTCATTTTTCTGAAGCTAGTGAAGTAGGACAGGCTCAGTGGCTCACGCTATAATCCCAGCACTCTGGGAGGCCAAGGCAGGTGGACTGCCTGAGTGTGAGATCAGCCTGACTAAGAGTGAGACCCTGTCTCTACTAAAAATAGAAAAATTAGCCAGCTGTTGTGGCAGGCATCTGTGTTCCAGCTACTTACTCAGGAGGCTGAAGCAAGAGGATCTCTTGAAGCCAAGAGTTGGAGGTTGCTGTGAGCTGTGACACCACAGCACTCAACCCAGGTGACAGAGTGAGACTTTCAAAGAAGAAGAAGCAGTAGCTAGTAAAGTAACTAAGTAATTGGCTCAAAAATAACTATGTACATGGTAGGATAAGACAATACGTATGCAACAGTGTGGCTGTTTGATCACCAGGATTATTTTCTGCCAAATTTGTGGTCTATATACAAGTGTATATGGAATATATTTCTGGGTACTCAAAAGTACACAGTAGCATGGCAAAAAACATGGGGAAATTTACTAGGAATTGTTCATGTCAGCATATATGGATTCATAAAAGAACTTTAATAAGCATTGATACATACTAAATGAATATGAACATAATCTCCAAGGAGGCTATGTCCTAAAAGAAAATAAAAGCAGTTATTCATTATGATGCAAGACTTCAAAATATAGTTAACAACAGTGAGAGCTGGCCAGCACTTATGGACTATCTCCACGCTACTGCTCATAATCTATCCCCATGACAGACTTTCTCATGTCAACTTTTCTTTTTAGATTTTGTCATTTTTTTCATTTCTTAGTTTCTATTTTTTCACTATTTTAAATTGTCAATATTTGGTTTTACAATTTGCTATGCTATGTATTTCATCTTTGCGTCATTTACTATATTGGAGCTATGAATTGTGAAAAGATTTTTAGAGAGTTCAAGTTCATTTTATGCATTTTTTGCAAATGTGACGCCATGAAAATGCATCAGCACAATATTGACTTTGTTGATTGTGCGTGTATGTCAGAAAGCTGAAACTTTCTTAATAAATGATAGACATTCTTTTGGTACATCTGCATTTGTGAAAGAAAGTTTCGTGAGAGTTTGGTCTTTGCGGCAATTGGCTGGGTGGTGATCATGGTTTTTGATCAATCTCAAAAGACATACATTGTTCATCACAGTATTTAGGATAACTAAGGTTATAAACCTGGGTGAACAAAATTTCTAACTATAGTGATGTGCTTAAACATCACTGTAGTTTTGCTTTGATCTATTTTGCTTTTGATCTATTTCTTTATGAATATGTTTTTTCTCCTCATAACTATTATTGTATGTGGGTAATTATGAAAGGTTTGAGATACACAAACATCAAGAAATGCAAAATCTGCATGGACAGAAACAAATGAAGCCCTCCAGTGATGCTGATAAACTGAGCAAGTCACAACTTTCACAAGTGAACCAGAAAGGAAGCTGTTGACTGTATTTCATGGAAGTGAAATAATGGACTGTAACACAGTCTATCTCAAAACCTTTCCATATTGACCCATATACCTGTGTGGCTGGAGTATTTATGTAAAATTATATATCTCATTGTTGCCCAATTTATTATGCAAAGGGGCTGATAAACTGTTCTGCCATGGCTTTCTATTTCTCAAACAAATCCCTTTGTAAGAGTATAAATTAATATCTTTTAAATTATTTTTTGCAGAATTATATTTTCACAATTTTGATCTTTCAGGATTTCAACGTTCAGTATTATACCAGTTAGGGATTTATACCACTGTCTTTTGGGATTATAATTGGCTCCCTTGATAATTAATAATGGCTGCTAAAGGGAAGCCTCTGAGGTGTGTATGAGTTTCTTTGTGCTGCTGTAACAAAGTACCACAAACTGGTTGGTTTAAAACAACAGAAATTTATTCTCTCACAGTTCTGGAGATAGATATCCAAAATCAGGGTCTGCAAAGCATTGCTAACTTTGAAGTCTGCAGGAGAGGATACTTTCTTGCCTCTTCTGATTTCTGGTGGCCCCAGGCATCCCTTGGCTTGTGGCAGCATCACTCCCACCTCTGCCTCCATCTCCACAGGGCCATCTCCTCCCTCTGTGTTTCTGTGTTCACCTGCTGTTCTATTCTTATAAGAACACCAGTCATACTGGGTTAGGGACCACCCTAATGACCTCATCTGAACTTGATTGTATCTTCAAAGATCCTGTTTTCCAATAAGGCCACACATTTACAGGTACTGGAAGTTGAGGGTCAGGACTCTCAAAATTCTTATATTCTGCAAAAATTATTTTTCAGGAACACAATTCAACATAAAAAAGGGGGTTGGAAGCCTTGCTTCCTGCTTGTATAGTCCAAGGTGAGGAACAAAGAATGGGTAGGAGTGGCTGGTCCTCCAGGAATTTTAAGCCAGAGCCCTACCCTAATCACTCCTTTCCCCCTTGATACCCTCTCTCTCAGTCATCAGCGCCCACTCAGCTCTCCTCCACCTATAGTTATCTCCTGGAAATTGCTACTGCCCAGAAATCACTTGGGACTGCAAGAATAATTATAGAAAGAAGATTAGGTTATCCCTAATCTAGCCAGATGTTCCTCTATGGTGCTGGGATCAGGTAAAAAAAAAAAGTTGCTCATGTCTGGGAAGTAGCTTCTGTAAGTAGCCAGAGGAGTGCAGGCTTTGCAATAAAGGAAAACTGGGTTCCTGTCCAAATCCTGTGTTTATAAGCTTGATAATCCTTGCCTATTTGAGCTTCAAGTTCTTTATAACAGAGAAATGATGATAAAATTACCTTGTAGAATTATTATAATGGTAAAAATGCCACCATATATAAAGTGCCTGATATTAAAATATCCCTTAGGAAATTAATTCTCTAATTTGGAACTCTGTGTAATTTTTTTAAAATTTCAACTCTGAACAAATTTTATAAATAAGCACTATGCAAAATATTCTGATTTTGTGGTGTCATGAAGTCTATACTTTGAGAATAGTATAGGCTGCCTAAATTGGCAGATGAAGAAAGTGGACCCCACATTTAAATGACAGAACTTGGACCAAACTTTTGGAAGATCACCTGGTCATTCTGACAGTCTGTTTCTGCTTCTAACATCACGCATTCAAAACCATGCTGTGTTTTCCTTAGACTTCTCCCTTAGGTTATTGGGTTATAGGCACTTGAAATGCATCTGACTTAGACTTAATGATAAATTTATTGAAAGGGAAGAAGTATCCCACAGAATCAGAGAAATTGTTATGCAATCTGATCGGAAAAAGAATATCAACAAGATTATCTCTGAATATCTAGGGGCCAAGAACAGATGCACATTTAAGCTTCCACGATGAATGAATGACTTGGTACCATTTTACATTTTCATACACTTCTGTCAAAAATATATAATGTGAGAAGAGGCAGTCTGATCGAGTTAGGTTGAGTGACATCCCATCCCTTGTGGGGCCCTTAGTTTGACACTCTCAATAGGATTCCATCCACTGGAGAAGTTTTCCAAAGGACAGTCTAAACACTGTCACCAGAGGAAAGTAAAATAAGTTAACGCCTAGTGAAAAAAATCGAGAGAGTCTACTACATTGTCATTTTAACTGTGTAGATTCTGTATCAAAAATTACCAAGGCTTTCAGTTGTCATTCCTACAACTAATCAAATATATCAATTCAAGGAATGATGTCTTACTTTGTTTCTAAAGGAGCTCATGGGTAGGTGGGAAAGGAGGTGATAAGTGTGCTAGGAAAAGCCTTGCACTCAAATTTCTCAAAGAAGCTCTCCCATGCTATTTCCTTTATTTTGATTATCATACATTTCCTAACATGTATGCAGCCTTTTATACTAGGGCAGCTGTTTATAAAATGTCAATAAAAGATTGAATTACTTTGGTGTTTGAATTGCCATGGCAAGTTGAAACAGGCAGAGCAAATTGGGGATGAGTTGGAGGGGAGACTCCGTTTTGAGGGCTGGGCACTGTGGGGCACTCCTGTCTTGCATTAGGATAGGGGTGGGTGGAGGGGTGAGTTTCTGGGTTCCACAAGGTACCCTGAGCACCACACACATATTTAAGGGAGAAAAGATTCAATAGAATAGAAAGAAAGAAATATGGGAGGAACCAAGGACTATTCCCTATATATACTACCCAGCCTTTGCTCCATCCCATCAAGAGTACATGGAAGGCCACAGGTCAGTGGGAAGTTGCTGTCTCTTTTTCCAGCTTAGTCCAGTTCAAATGTTCTACCCCACATTTTAACTCCCCCTGTTCATTGAGGTTTGAAACAATGAACACACCCAAAGTCCACAGAGCCCAGAAGGAGTTTGACAGGGATACTCCCACGAGCACTGGAGCTCCAGAGCTCCCCTTAGTACCCTATGTTAGATAGTTGCTGTGTGCCCAGGCTTTATTTTTTTCCACTAGGGGTAGAATAAGCAGTTTCTTTGTTATTAAGATTTTGAAGGCATCTGCTGAGAAGCTGCACATTTAAGGTGTAGCATAGCAGTGCCAGGAAGACCAGCCTCCCTGAAACCACCCAGCCCGGCAGCCTGCTCAGGCCTGAGAAGGACTCTATCTGTGGTTACATGGCCTCACACTATGTGCCAAGCACTAGGTTGGGTGTTTTTACCTATGTTGTTCCATATCCACAAAATCTTTATCAGGTGCATAAAACAATGTGCATAAGCTAGCCGAGGAAACAGACTAATGTGGCTTTGTCCAAGTTCACATAGCTAGTGCTTGGCAGGACTGTGAACAGAACCCACATCACTTCCTCCCAGTCTCATGGTTTTTGCACTTCCCACTGCCCTCCTCTGGGGCTCTGGTAATTGCAGGTCACCATGTGACTTTCTTGGATGGCAGCCTTCTCTGAAATAAGACCACACTGATCTCTGGAATCCTGAGATGGGAATAAGGATGCTGTCTATTGATTCTCTGTCTCCTCATTGTTTCTCCTTAAAGTCTTACAGTATTCCCTTTCCATCAAGTTTTCTTTACAAATAGGGCTTAGGAAAGGCTGCAGGCATGTTTATCTGTCAGGCAGATTTCTCTCTCCTGCAGAAATGTTAGCCTTTTCACAGACCACTGCATCTTTCTTAAAACCTTGTAGTAAACTGCAAGATGTCTTTGGGGACCAGACTGATGGAAGAGACACCTGCACACATTCTTCAATCAGATACAAGTTCAGGCCCCTGCCCAAGACCCTCTGTATAGCTCAGGTGAGGATGAGGCCCTTTTATGTTTTTCCTGCTCCATGGAAACCAATCTGATTATATTCCAATGCCTAAAAGTAAAGTAAGCAGATAACAACTAACATGCAGAATATGTTAAGGGTGGGTGAATGAGCAGATACTAAGAATATCTTCTTGCTTTATTTTTTTTTTCAAGTTTGCAACAATGCCTAAAGACTATAACCATTTCCTCTGTACAATTTCCTGTTTATCTCATGTGTATTATCGTTATATCATAGATGGCAACAATGATGGAAGGTGCATTCACATACGCTTCTGTATCCTTTGTAGTGCTTGACATAATTAATCTGCATTTAGTAAGAGCTCAGCAAATACTCAGCAATTAAAAGACTGACTCACTAGGTAGTAAGGCAGCCGAGGGTGATCATTAAATAGAATACTGGAAATTGTGGGCCTGTCTCTTAAGACCTGACTGCACGACAAACATCCAGGTCATCAGGAATACACAAAGGGCACTAAACCTTTAGGCCTATTCTCTCACTTTGCACCACGTGGCACACGGCCTAACGAGGAGGAAAGCTACAGCACTCTGCAAATTCTTCAGGATTCTTCTGTTCAAGTAAAATGGAGGAGACCGTAAACCTGACCTAAATTATTGACACTACTTGTTTTTAAAAATTGCATATTGTTTACATTTAAATAATTAAATATAAACTTTCTTGATTTTATAGACTCATACAATCGAGCATTCAATTTTATTTTTTCTAAATAATATCCAATTATTTGCCACCATTAAAGTATGATCAATTGACTAACCGACCTCTGCCTAATATTTTTCCCATGTGAACACTCATTCTTCGATGTTTTTAGAGGAACAGCAGTAAGCTAGAAAGCATGGAAGGCAGCGGGAACACAAGATAAATATGACATAATTTTTCACTTGAGAAACCCAGAATTTAACCTGACGTGTAGATAGATCTGTAATAGGATTCTGCACCAGAGACTGGGCGTGAGCCTGCACCTACACAAGAGGGAGACCCCAGAGGCAGGGAGGGGCCTGGTGTCGCTGAGGATGGGGATGGTAGAAAATGCAAAGCCCTGAAGGAAGGAGAAGACACACTTCTGGAAAACCTGAGAAGCTGCTTCCAACACTGCCGGGGAAGCAGTGTTGTACAGATAAATGGAAGGAAGTTTTTTTTTTTTTTTTTTATGGAAAGGGTAAATATGTTTTGGGAGTAACCCTTGAGACAATTTCCCCTTTTAGTCCTGAAGGTTCTTGTTAACTACTCCGGTTAATAACTTTTTGTCTATCTTGAACAAAAATAAATTACCACACTATAACTTATAAGCAAGATTTATGTGCTTCCTTTTAAGAGGATCTAATTTTACATTTGGCAACTCAAATGCTTGGAAGTTACCCTGAGAGATTATTTTCCCCTCTTTGATGGTGATGACTGTTTATATGAAAAATCCTCTGTCACCCCCACAGTGAAGACATTTGCTTGGACATTAAGAAAAAAAAAGAGAGAGAGAGAAAATCTCCTAAGCAGAGTGAAACGGATGTGATAATAATCAGTGTGTTTATTATCTCTTGACAGAGAAATAAATGACAAGAAAACTGAAAGATATTTGTGTTCCCTGGACTCCTGAAACTTTTAGGTACTTTGTTATTTTAAAGAAAACAAAATAGGGCAACTCCAACAGAAGAAATTCACCCCTCCCTTTTTGCAAGACTGACAATTCTCTGGTCTCCAAGGCTGGAAATGTTATCAAACTGGGCACATTATTCTAAGAGTTCTATATCTTTTCTAGCTTAAGATATTTTCCTTCTTTTTCTTTTATTGTTATTGCTATTATTTATGGATAATAGCAAAAATAAATACAATTACCGTGTTTCCCCGAAAATAAGCCCTAGCAGGATTTCTATGCATTTGTTAAATATAAGCCCTACCCCAAGAATAAGAGAATAAGAATGCATTGTGGATGGAGCAGTAAGGAAGACCAGAATACCGTTTATCTGCCACAGCTCCTCTCTCTGAGCCATTCGCACTTGCACGGTTATGCCTGTGGTAACTGAGGTCACAGGCGTCCTACTGTGCACGGGTGAACGGCTAGGGGAAAGGAGTTCACGCATCACTAGCCCCAGCCCCACCAACAAGGTCGGCTCCCCCTGTCAGGTTCCAGAAGAAGATGACGTAACTGCATTTGAATAAATGTAGATTGTTGTATTATACTTAATAAAAATAAGACATCCCCTGAAAATAAGCCCTAGTATGTCTTCTTGAGAAAAAATAAATAAAAGACAGTGTCTTATTTTCAGGGAAACACGTTAAGTGCTTTTATAAATTGAATTGTGCCTCCCCTGAGTTCATGCGTTGAAAACATAACCCTCGGTTCCTTAGAACGTGACTATATCTGGGGGTCAGGCCGTTAAAGATGATTAGGTTAAAATGAGCCATTTACTATGGGCCCTAATCCAGTCTGACTGGTAATTTTTTTTTTTTTTTTGGAGACAAGTAACTGAGACTACAGGCACCCACCACAAAGCCTGGCTATTTTCTTTGTTGTAGTTGTCATCATTGTTTAGCTGGCCCTGGCCAGGTTTGAACCCGCCAGCCTCAGTGTATGTGGCCGGCACCCTACCCATTGAGCTACAGGTGGCAACCAAACCATACACTGGTGATCTTATAGGAAGGGAAGAGACACCAGGGATGCCACAGAGAAGAGGCTCTGTGAGGACACAGTGAGCAGGTGGCCATCCACAAGCCAAGGACGGGGAAGAAAGCAGACCTTGCTGACACCTCCATCTTAGAATTCTAGAACTTTGAAACAATACATTTCTGTTGTTTAACACACTCGGTCTGTGATATTTTTCTATGGCACTTCTAGCAAACTAATATATGTGGTACCCACAAAGATTACTATTTCCATCTTCTCCAAGTGATAGCAAGAACTGAGACATAGACTATTTTAGGAGATCTTCTCGGACATTTTATTGTGCTAATCTTTCCTGCATCTGGGAGAGATTGTTTCAATAAACTAACATTCCTAAAGTGTTGTGCCTCAAGGCCCTGTCCATTTTGCCTCATAATGTAAGTTCTTTCTAGGGAAGAAAACTGAAGCGCCAGGATCTTTCTCTGGATTATTATGCTGGCTACTGTATAATGATTCTATTTGAAATGGAAAAAACTAACCTTTGTGGCCCTAAATAAAAAATAAAAGTTGTTAAAGGATTTTGTTTTTATTTTTGTTTTTGTTTTGGCTGGGGCCAGGCTTGAACACACCACCCCTGGTATACGGGGCTGGCATCCTACTCCTTGAGCCACAGGTGCCACCCTTAAAGGATGTTATCACTGTCAATCATATAAAATACAAAGGAGGGCTCAGAAAGCATCATGTCATTTCTGGGAAAAAGTCTCTTTTTTTCTTCCCTCTGGATCTTTCCCTCCTGAGGCTGGGAATCTTATCAGCTCTGGCACTTGAAACAAAAGAACAAAACCTTTCCAGCAAAAAGCTCAGAAACCAAGGCTGGAAATAGATGCTATTAGATGATATTATTATGAGTAGGAAATAAAAGGATCCTTGTTTTTCATTGATTTCTGTCTCTACATAGTATGTTCTACACATTGTGATAAAGAACCAATTCATTAATTTGGACCTGCCTTAAAGAAGGACGTACCACCAGTTTTTGCCAAGGATCCAAAACAAGAAGAGACGGAGGGGCAGGAATCTACAAACAATGGAGAAAGCTCCAGGTGCTGCTGGAAAGAAAAAGAGATGGGGAGAGGAAACAAGTGAGAAGACTGTCCAAGGGGGTGGACAAGTGACTGAGGACACAAGAAAAATCTGCAGCAACCCTGAGCCCAACTGAAGACTTCTTCATACCATCCCCCTTCTTCCTACCTACCTCCCGGTAATCGCCAAGACCTGCCCTTTCTAGTCCCTTACCAGTTCTCAAATGTGTCCTCTTCTCTGCTTTCCTGATGCCACTTCCTGATTCAAACCATGCTTCCTCTATGTGGAGGCAGCAAAGCAGGTGCTCACAGCCAAAGTCTGCAGAGGGACCGATTTTCCATCCTGGCTGTGACACTGTTATTAGCTCCCTCACTGAAAACGAACAAAACCAGAAAAGCGAACACATCCCTCCCTCTAACCTCACCCTCTTTCATCATTTAGCCAGAAAGCGCTTTCTAAAATACAAACCATATGTGGTCAGAGTTCTGCTCACAACCCTTAGTCGGCTCATAGCACCAGCAACATAAACAACACACTCCTTGGTGAGGTAATCCAAACCCTTCTTGAACTGGCCCTAGCATATGAGGTATGACAACTAAGTTTGAGAACTCATCCTACGTCACTACTAAATACTGCTGTGGTCACTTTCCAGGTTCTCCCCTGGGAAGCCGTGCACTGGCACCAACACCTACTCCATTCTTGCAAGCAATTTGGGAACTCTTTCTCTGGAATGGGTATCAGAGCTGTCATTGTATTAACCATGATATCCTGGTTAATGTCACCAAAATTTCTTCCTTTCAATATTTCCTTTATCATCGAGTAAAGAAAAAAGTCATTGGGGTTCACTTCAGGGGAGCAAGAGAGGGTTCCGATACAGTTATTTGTTCACTGGCTAAAAGCTCCCTCTCAGATAGTGCCGTGTGAGCTGGTGTGAACATGACACAAGAGCCAGCCACCAGTCTCTGACGAGATTCTCAGTTAAGATTTTCCTAACCACTTTTCTATCAGCCTTTGGTTGGTGTGCCATGCTTCTCAGTCAACCAACAATGTTGACACACAATGTGATGAATTTTCACAATGTTTTCATCAGTTCTGCTTGTTACTGGCTGCACCACCCTCTTCATCAGTGACACTTTCTCTTCCCTCAGGAAAACATTTTGTCCTTTATCAACAACCTGACGGCTCTGCACACAAACATTTCTTCACGGCATTATCCCCATATATTGGATTAACATGTTTCTGATTTCACTTCCACTCTTGCTGAGTTTAGCAAGAAATTCAATGTTTGTTCGTTGCTCTAATTCAAGCTCCCACAGTCTCGTGACAATACACAGAAGCACATGACAATAATAAATGGCATTCAGCAAGACGCCACACATGAACACAGCTGCGAGACAATGATGGACCAAGGTTATAAAACCAGACCAAGCAGTTTGTTCAGTGCGGCCAATGTGAGTGCACGGTGGCAAATGTATGAACCTAATTGGCAGAATTTGTGTATCTCTCACATGATCTTTCCCCATTTCATTCCCTCCATTCTTTCTCCACTCTGTGCTCCACATTCATCCATGGGGTCCCGCCCCAAGCTCTTGTGTTCTGCCAACTTTTGGAGAGAAGCAGCCAGCTGAGGAAGCGCTCCCCACCCTCAGAGGCAAGGTCCACTGTCTCTCTTACGCACTGCACTGTTGTGCATGAATTGTCTGGTTTTCCATTTTCTACTAGTTTTCAGTTTTCCTGACTAGAATGTAAACTTCGGGAAGTCTGGAACCAAGCAGTCTGCAATTACCAGGTTCTGCCACTGAGGGGCACTAGAGCATGGTAGCTATCTGTAGGGAATACTTACAATATTATGTTGCCTCAGGATTCATTTTGAGTATGTATAGGGTTAACCAAAAGCAGGACTTGGTGACGTTTGATCCAGTTTCTAGCTCTCTGCCTCCTCCCAGTTCCTCCCTGTGGCCAATCCAAATAGTTGCCATATACAAATGGTACCCACCTCCCTACAGAACAAATAACCCACCAGGCTCACCACACTGAGCTCCATATCCAACATGGACTGAGCCAATAGATGGCAATGGCCACCCCTAAGTTATAATGTGGACCCGCATGACACACACCTGCTTGTTCTACACCCATAATTAGAGCTCCCCATGACATGAGACATCCACCCATAATTAGAGCTCCCCATGACATGAGACAACTGTTTGGGTAGCAACCCGGGCCCCAATAAAGGCCTTGGCCCACAGGTCCATCTCTCTCGGTGGCTCCCCACCTCTGGCTGAGCCTGGTGCTCACGACCTTCCCACCACCCCCACTGCTGGCCCTCTTGTCTGCTGGATCTGTAAGTGACATGCCGCTTCTGTTATTTCACATGTTTTGTTCTGCGGCCTACTCTGTGTCTCGTCTGAGCAACACATGCAAACCTGATTTCCTTCCTGGCACACTCTCCTACAGAGTGGCCATCTTGGTAAATTGCAGATGTGCACAAGGACATCTGTAGTATGAAGAAGTTCCCCTTGCGAGGGACACCTGGTCCCAGCCTGGACACTTAGGGATTATGTGTCCACCAGGACAAAGAAGTATCCCTTGCAAGACACCCAGCCCCTGCCCCTGAGGTGCTATCAGGGCAGGGCTAGAGTGTACAGCCACTCTCCAGAGAAAGATCTCAAGTTTAAATTAGAAGACAAATACATTTTTTCCTTTAATACATTTAGTGCACCAGTTGATAAGTAAATAAATTCTCCCTTAGGCAAACTATTATTAGGAGGAGCAGCAATACAGTGCTGTTAATCAGTGACAAAAAAGCAAAATACTTTCCAATCAAGGCATTCTTAGAAATGTGATTATACTTAACTAAGTCTTAATAAGTGGTCTTAGTATACCTCAGAAAAGAAAGGGTTACGTGAGGGAGAAACTTCAGTGCAGAGCCTGGACAGGTCATACTGAGAAGCAGAAGACACACTGTCCCGGCACGATGGTGCCACAACGCAGAAACATGAGTGGCAGGAGCTTTGACAGGTCTCCCCAGTGGAGACAGACGCATTAGGACCTCAGATCCCTCAGATAATTTCTCATGATCTAATATTACGTTCATTAAGCACACACCCAATTTCTTTCTTTCTTTTCTTTCTTCTCTCTCTCTCTCTTTCTTTTTTGAGACAGAGTCTCATGATGTCACCCTGGTAGAGTGCCATAATGTCACAGCTCACAGCAATCTCAAACTCTTGGGCTTAAGTTATTCTCTTTCCTCAGCCTCCCAAGTAGCTTGGACTACAGGGGCCCGCCACAACATCTGGCTGACACCTAATTTCAATTTGACTCTCCATTTGGAGTATGGGTGTGGGTCAGCAAAGGAGCTGACAGATGATCTAGATGGTTCTTTACTACTGTTACTCATAGCAGATTAATAAGAAAGTACATGACATAACATTGATATGAATCTCTTATAGGTGTGCCTTAAAAGGCACCTCTCATAAACGAATCAACTCTAGGTACCATGCTAAAATGAACCTTATAAAGCTGCCAGATGGGTAATTTGTGCCCATGACCAATGGTCGCCCCTCCCCCAGGTCCTCGGAGAAAGGCTGGACCCCACTCTGTGGCCTTTGTCTGTGGTTTTCCTCTCCGTGGTCCTGTTCTTTCATTTGATGGACAGAGTGGGCCCATTACCTACCGTACACTGTACAACCACACAATTCATCAATAAAACAAGAAGGGCCTAGGCTTTAGGCAATGCCCCTTAAAGTGCTAAAATTACTTCTTGTAAGAATCTTTGTGTTTTTAAGGATAATTGACCTTTCACCTCCAGCAATTGTTTTTTCCTGTTTAGACAGCTAGCTTGGATTCTATTTTTATTATGCATTTATTCTGAAAACAATTAAAAATTATTTTCAAAGCTTTCTTTCTTTTTAAGGAAAAAATTGCAAACATTCTTGATAGAGAAAAGCATTTTAAAACAAGGTTTTTTTCCCCAAGGCTTCTTGTGTTACTGACAAATAGGCAGAAATGTGAATTTCCTTCTTCTGTGTTCCATGATTGCCACTGATCGTTCTGGTCTAATTTTAAAGAATTAATTTCTGGCAGGTTACCCTTCTTTGCCCACCCTTTCTGTTCAAGATACTTGAGGCTATAAAGAAGACCAACAATTTGTAATTCCTACCACAAGATATTGTTTGAGGACTTGTTGTACATTTTGGACCATCGAACACAACTATGGTCTCAACACCTTTGGTTCTCAGATTGAAGCCAGCATTAGAATCAGCTGTGGAACTTGGTAAACCCACATTTCTGAATCCCACTCCCCAAACTTCTGCTTCGGCAGGCTGGAAAACCAGCATATTAAAAATTCCCAGGTGACTTTGATGATTCAGATCTGGAAATCGAACTTAGGGTTTTCACTTTTTATTTTAGAGAGAAAGAAATTGGGCCAAAGGCCAGAAACTGCTCAGAGGCTCACATCTGATTCAGTTAAGTTTCTGGTTCAATGTACTCTCAGAGGTAAAATCTACATGTGACTGAGTCAGTGTGAAAAATCCCTAGAGATGCTCAGGGGCTTCAGGGGTGCATTTCCCCCTAGTCACTTCGTTTTGAGATACAAACTCCTCACTGCTGTTTATAACCTACAAGATGGCTTATTCTCTCTCCAGGCTTCCTTAAAGCCTTTATCTTAATCTATTTGGTAAGCGGTGCTGCCACCTTCTGATTTTCAGTTGAAAGTGTCTGTTTAAAAGTTTTGCTTTTGGTTGAATTCCTTATGCACTCACCAGGTATTTATTTTAACATTCTATTCTTCATGAATTCCTTTTTCTCTTTTGGGCCTCTTATGTCAAGTGCCACTTACTACTTCTTGTTTGAACATTTCTACACAAAGCCCTTGTTCTCTGATCACAGCCTCTCAGCATTTTATAAACTCTGTCCCATTGAAACCACCCTCCCTCCAGGGGTCTGAAGTCACGCGCCAAAGAAAAATACCAAACATGACAAAGTTTCTTGTGAGTGGGTTGGTTTTCCAAGACTATTTCAAAAGAGCCTTCCAAACTCTAATTCAAAGAATCTTTTTACACAACTAGTTTTTTAAAAAAAAATTCCTCTGTTTAGCTATTCATTGCCACCCAGCAGAAATTTTGGCTCAAAAATACCTCTCATATCTGTTATTTTATAGAAGCCAATTATAGTAAATGAAACACTGTGTGTGTATTTTCCTTCAGATGAAATATCCTGTTATAGCACATTGAAAGGAGACAGAACATAATCCAATCCAACTTCATGATTCCACTCCATAGAATATGCTCACCTTCAAATGACGCCTCAAGATCTTACTTATTTACTGAAATACCTGGGACCCTCTTCCACCCAGCCCTTTTCTCCAGATAGACTCCCTGCAGGAGTCCAACGGCTACTTCCAGATCATTTCTGTGTCCAAGGGAATGGGAAATCATGAATGGTCGGTCCTCATTCACGTACTCATGCCTGCAACCAAAGCTCAAGGTTTTTAACCAGATCAGGGAAAAGTTGTACCTTTAAAACCAGCTGAGGCTCCAAGTAAAGTCAGTCTTCCAGGATCACACAACTAGAAAGAGACATAGTGGCGACTCAGACTGGGTTTGAGGCCCAAACTCTGGGACTTTCAATAATGCTCCATGGGCTCAGGTTAGGAATACAGATAGGGTCTCCTGATCTTGAGCAGAAAGGGTGATTTTTGCATTTTCCCTTCTGGGTTCTCCAATAGGCTAAAGGAAGCATGACCCTTCTCCCTACCAGCCTCCTGGCTCATTAGCCCTCTGCCTTAGCCGTCTGCTAGCCAAGGAGTCTATCAAGAACACGCTCAATGTCAAGTTTGCTTTGTTCTATATTCTCAGACTTTCAAGAGGATGGGAGGGAGAAGAAGGAGCAGCCCGACTACGAAAGGCCGACTCCTACTGATGGGCTGTCACTTCCCTATTAGCACAAGCGAGCTTTGTGATCACGGGCAAAGTGAGTTCCACACCTCAGTTTCCCCATCTGAAGTTGGATGTTAGTCCTCTTAGGATTGGTGTGCTAATTAAGTGCTGACCACAGTGACAGATAACAGATGATGGTGACTTTCACTGCAATTATTTATATTATTGGTTATTATCACCTCAAAAAAGCTGTTCAGAGGATTCTCCTGGACCCTATCTCCATCCTGTTTTTATAGGAACCCTTTATTACACAAACATTGAATAATTTGAGCTAAAAGGGCTGTTGAATTTGTGCAGACTTCAGGGAACAATATCCTGGATTTCCTAAAAGTGAATATTTGATTGAAATCATTCATTAGGAAAAAGTACCTTTAAAAATGCCCCGAGTCCATTTGCAAAGCCAACAGTGGCCCATGGTTTTGGCACCATGTTGGCACAGGAACAGGGCCTGACACTTAACTTATCCCAGGGCTCCTTTTATTTTTATCCTTTAAAAACAACCTGCTGGATCATACATGACATTCAATCCTGCCTTATTAACCAGAAACTAAATGAGCATTGGAGAAATTTAATTGAAAGTGATACTCAGAATGTTAATAAGCCCCTGGTCAGAAGGGAGATTGATGTTCCCGGCTGCAAACCAGCCTGGAGGAAGGGTCTCTGCAGACCTTGTCACCAGAGGCAGGCTCAGCGTCTGTGTGCACTGCTGCCTTTCTCGGAGGCTCCCCCAGACATCCTCCTGCTCCCAGAATTCCTGTTTAATCAGTCTCTCCCAGGGAGGCGCCTGCCCACTGGCTCCATAGCAAATCAAGTGCCAGGCCTACAGCACACTGTTGCTATTAGGAGTGAAAAACAGCTTCTCTGAGTGAGATTTTAAGGAAATGAAAATGCTACTACTGGGGAAAAGGGAGTTCAAACATTTGGATTTCTTCCATGAAGAAAGCCTACAAACCCGTGTATGTCCTCTGAGAAGTAATGACTTTCTGAAAGCATGCATAAAGATAGTTATGCATTATTCAAACTATATGGATATATGTTAAAGAGAGGGTTTTCATTCACAAAGCTTAGTATTAATGGACCCTAATCATACTTTGATTTTTGAGAACAACTCTTTATGAAATAGTCGCAGGAACATGAGCATATTCTTAAATTTTCCTTTTTCCTTCACAATTCAAAACATGGGTGACTTACTTAAATCTAAAGGGTATTCAGTTAAGGCTAAAACATTTCTGTTGACATGCCCAGTGATTTCCATTATGTGTTCTGACATATGTAAGTTTCAGAACATTTATTTTCTATTTTTCCATAATCAAAACATAAAATTATTTAAGGAAAAACAAAAGAAAAGTAAACTTTTTTAATAGTTACAGAAACAAATATTTCAGTACTCCCAAAATACAGATAATGATGAAATCCAACTGTTGATTAGATTGGTGAAGTGCCACCAGGTGTAACTAAAATGTTTATTTACCAGTGGTTCTTTGAAAACTTGGATTCTTCCTACAAAAGAGGGCTTAAAAGTGTCATTCCATAACAGGTAAAGGGTGAATTATAGGGAAAGTCGAGGAAGTCTATATTTAAAAGCACAAACCACTCTTCATCACTCCCTACCTGGAAAGTTAAACATCAATTTGAGGATATCACTGGCTCATTTGAGCCACTTGGCTAGTTTAGCTTTTACTAACTGAATTATGGAAGGACTTTTGTCAAAATCACTTCTGTTCAATCATTCTTACACATTGGACTTCTTGAAAGGTGTTTCCCCCTCAATATTTGTCATCTTGATTTAGGAAAGTCAGGGCAGTGTCATGTTGTAGTTGAGAACACATTCTCAGGGGAATTCTCAATGACTGGCAATGGATCAGGTCTCTTTGGACTAAGCAAGCAAACAGACTCTGAAAGTAGCTTCTTCTATAAATGAGAGATAACCATATTTTTTTCTAGAGGAATGTGGAGCCATTGAAAAAGCAGTTGCATCACCAGATGTCACCTTGAAGTCTGGAAATTGTAGGGAAGATGGATCTAAGAGGGGCATGACTGGGTTAGAAAGATCACATGGGAGACTGTTCAATTAATCTGAGCAGGAGAGAGCTTGACCGGAGACCAGGAGTTTCGGGGGATAGAACAAAGTGGGATAAGAATTCAGCAAGCATTTCAAAATCTAAATTTGAAGAACTTGGTAAGAGTCTGAATGTGTAGTGAGGTGACTAGAATAGTTAGAGATTATTTCTGTCAATATAAATGAAGAAGCTGAGGTAAAAAATATAATTTTTAAGGGTTTACTTGAGCCATGTGAGGACAGCTATCTGGGGCACACTTCAAAGTTGCCTTGAGGAGTGTTTCACTCAGCCTTTGTTATAAACAGGTATTTAATGGGAAAAAGGGGAAAGGGGCTGTTACGGGGTTCTTTGACAGAATAACATTGGTGTCTGGCTATATACTGATGAACTATAAGGTATGAGTTATGATGTCCCGCATGTGGTTTGGGGGTGTGTGCATGCATGTGTGTGTGCACCTGAGTAGGAGTGCATGTGTGTGTGTGTCTGTCTAGAATCCACATGGCAAGTGGCTGCAGGAGGTAATTATTTATCTCAAGGGGTGAGGAGCCAAGACTACTATCACATTTTAATGCCTCTCTGACTCTGATAATTTAAAGGAGTTCATATTCTCCAGATAAAACTTTTCTTCTCTTTCTCATTTGGCTTTCCAGCATGAATGACTTGGTAGATAGTAAAGATATTCATCACAACCCATGTGCAAAATGTATCTTCTTTACCTCCTGTCCTCTGGCCAAGATCCCATTATAATGCCCAGATTCATGACTTGTGTTAGGCCTATCCTTCTATATGAGTAGGCAGAAAAGAGACTTACCTATGAGCCTAAGTCTGTAACTTCCAGTGTTCAAATTACTTCCAATTCTTTATGTGTTCAGTTTAGTCATTAGCAATTTATTTACTTAGACATGATATATTAACTCATTAATGTTTATTGTAAATGACTTCCTAAGCTCTTTTCCTCAGGCTTGTAAATTCCTTGTTGGGGAGGATGGAGAATTAACTTGCTCTGAGCCAATGGACTCTTTACCCTTCTAATTTTTTATTCTGGAGAAGTTAGGGTTGAGTAGAGCCAGAGATTCACTGAACTGGTTGTCAGAAGTCTCACCTAACATTAGTCCTCAAAGCAAACTTAATGCAGTTTGTCTTTGGTGCCACTGTGTATCTTTCTGATTGTCACCATCCTCTCCCTTGAAACTTTCTCTAATTCTCTACCTCCCGACCTCTGGCAAGGGTTATCATTCCCAATAAAGTGCTGACTGATAAAGCTAAACATTTATCACGAATTGCCATTTTAACAAAGTTCTCTTGAAACTGAAAACTCTTCAGATCCTAAGGCCTCTAGCTTAGAAGAATAGAACATCTTTCTTAGAAGGTCTTGCCCAAATATTCATATCTTTCCTAACATAGGCTAAGAGATTTGATGATTGCAAACCCTGCCCAAGTCCTGTTGGAAGCTAACTGATACTAAACTAGTCTGACGGAGCTGCAAAACATCTCCACTGGGAAGAGTCATTCAATCCCCCCTCTACCCCCTACTGCCATTCCTTTAAGTGTGCCCACAAACGCCCTCATTGGCTTACATGCCCTGTGTCTGAGTTCCATTGACAATTTTGCTTATCACCATTTTACTATTTATCATACTGGACTAAAATCAGTTGTTTATTCCATTTTCTTTCTTATCAGATTTGCATCTTCTTGGAGGCAGGAACTGTCTTTTTTTTTTTTTTAAGACAGAGTTTCACTATGTCACCGGGTAGAGTGCTGTGGCATCACAGCTCACAGCAACCTCAAACTTTTGGGCTGAAGCAATTCTCTTGCCTCAGCCTCCCAAGTAGCTGGGGCTACAGGCACCCACCACAAGACGTGGTTATTTTTTGGTTGCAGTTGTCATTGTTGTTTAGCAGGCCCAGGCTGAGCTTGAACCCACCAGCCTCGGTGGATGTGGCTGGAGCTTTAAACACTGAGCTACGGGCGCTGCTGAGGCAGAAAACTGTCTTAATTTCTGTACACCTGCGGGCTAGCACAACACAATATGTAGAGAAAAGAAGCTTGCAATGACTGGAAAAATTTACTTGATTGTTTTAAGACCTGCGTTTTCTTTCAGTCTGGATACTAACCAGTTGAATGATTGATTTGTTTCAGACTCCCCAGGTTTCCTCTTTAAAATGGGGTGATATTCCTTTCTTTTCCATACCTACTTTTCAGGTTTCCTCAGCCTGAAACTCAATGGGGCAAAATCTATTAAACACATCATTCTTATGTAAGGAATTTTAATTATTGTTCTTGAAAAAAATATTAGGCAAAATTGTAGGTAAATAACTTATTTATAGGAAGAATTCTAAAATTCTTTATATGTGTTCAGTTACAAATTCTCTTCTTGGATTTTTCTCTCCATGTTCAGGGTTTTTATGCTATCCTCTTTGCTATAATTTCCTGTACCCAGCCTCTCCCTTTGGAGAAAAACACCATTGTTATCTCCTTCATATAAGACAGATGAAAGAACTAGCATTTGTAGCTCACTGTGAGGATACTTTACATAAGCCGTCTTATTTTATTGTCTCAACTGTCCTATAAAGTAGTTTCTGTGAACCCATTTTACAAAGGAGAGAGCTGAAGCACAGAGAAGAAGAGAAGAAACTTGCCAAAAGTCAACTAGAAAGGAAATAGCAGACCCAGAACTAGAGCTTTCAGTGATCTGCATGCAATCATTGAATATTCTCCCTACCTGGCTGTTACTTCCAGATTGATCTGTAGTCTATTTCTAGATTATCGTGTGGTTCCGTGAAGACGCTAGCATGCCCTTCTCAGTCAAGACCCTGGGTGTGCATTATTCCAGGAGCACACCTGCAAGCAAGCAAGGCAGTGGCCCTCTCTGGCAGGCACCTTTGGCGAGGCTGATGTGTAGAACCAGGATACCAGCCCAGAACTCAGGAGGTGAGATTCTCGTGGGTGATGGAAAGAAACAGGTCAAAACAAGCGAAGGCAAAGCTCACAGGCTTGCTCAATCTGTTATGGTTCTCTGCACTCTCAAAACTGTGCTTTTGAAAATAGGAAAAACAAGTGCAAAAGTCTACTCAAATCTTCCCACTGTAAAGGATAAAAACTTGCACATAGCCAAACTAAAATCAACGTCATTCCAAATGCTTAATTCAGAAATAGCAAAATCTCTTTTGGAAGCTGTCAACTTTGACAGCAACATCTTTTGTTTATGAGAATGCATTAGTAAGCCTTGTTCCTTTCCAAAGGACCCTCTCAGTAAGTGTGTGAGATCCGCAGGTCAGACACTAGAGAAGAATTACAGAATGAACACGCGCCCTGGGGGAGTCACCAAAGGCAATGAAATCAACTTCTTCATTTCTATGCCTGGGGGCGTTGGAGCGCAGGGAAAAGCAGGGAGTTAGAAAGGCAGGTGCTGCAAATCAGTGTGGTCAGGGGAGGACAGATGACGTTGCGTGACATATAAACCCTAATACGCGGTGGCTTAGCCTTGAATGTGTCTCTTACCCATGAGAAATCTACTATAGGGTGGGGAGCTTTCCGGGGCAGCCCTCTTCTAAGATACTACTTTACAGAGGTTTGCAGTTACCATCTTATGGCTTTATCATCTCGGCATGTGCCTTTCAGAGTCGCTGTGACAGGTGGAGAATGTTAATGGGTTGCCAGGCCTGGTCACGGCAGGCAGCAGCTCAGAAATGACAGGTGTAAATTTTGCTCACTGTCTGTCCGCCAGCGCTAGTGACGTGGGACCGAGCAAGGGTCTACAAAATGCAATATTTCATGTGTCCAGAAAGTAGAGGGGAACCCGACATGGGTGAGCACCAGTAATTTATTCCACTGGAGTTCCAAAGCCCAGGTTTGCTGGGGCTCACACCATTGTCCTCTCCGCACTGTTTGTTATAGATCGTGGAAACTGTGGAAGATCAACTGAACATTTCAGAAAACAAGAATATTTACCTTAATCCTAAATGTTTTCCCTTGATTTTAGAGGAATAACTTGTTTCATTAAGTCTCATTTCTTCCAAATATAATTGACTGCCTAATAGAAAAACTGCTGAGTTTCTAGGGATGTCATCTTTATTTTCCCTTTCAACCCTTTAAGATCGGTATTATAGCCCTTGTTTCAAGAGGAATGTTTCAGTTGCAAACTACAAAAAATTAGTAAATTATCTCAAGTTAAAAAAAGAAACTAAAAAAGAGAAATTATATTAAAGAGAGGTCATGGAGACTCAAATAGAAAAAGTTATCAGGAAACCAAAATTTGGACAAACTAGACTTGGGCCCTATTTGGAATTTTGCAGCTGGTTGCTTGAAGACTGCTTTGTTCCTTTTGAGCAAGTACTGATTCCCAGAAGGACTCTGGTCTGGTTCTCAATCTCTCTCTCCAGCCACTGCGCCCTACTCTCCACCACGGGTCACTGTCTGTGCCTTCAGTTTCTCAACTTATTATCATTTCTACTTACAAAAACTCAAAATCATTTGCCAGTCTTCTCCAATCTCCACAGACCTCAGTTAGGGCTACTTGCTTCAGTACTCGGCAGCCTTATCTCTTCACATATGGAAGCTCAGAAACTGATACCCCAAATGTGGCCCTTGGACAAGCTGAACAGAAGAGGGTGACTCAGTGTCTCTCTGACCTTCTCCCCCACCCTGTCTCTCAATCCTCTGCCTCTTCCAAAGCACAAGATAAAGTTGTTCTTTGAAGTTCCTTCATCTCCCTAAAGCAGGCGTCCTCAAACTACGGCCCGCGGGATACATGTGGCCCACCTCGGACATTTATCTGGCCGGCCGGCTGGGAGTTTTTGCTGCCGCTGCCTGTCCTGCTTAGCAGCCAACTCGTCTCAGAGCCTGCAGTCTGGCCCTCCAGTGGTCTGAGAGACAGTGAACTGGCCCCCTGTTTAAAAAGTTTGAGGACCCCTGCCCTAAAGTCTGAACTCACCACAAAGGAAACCCTGACCTCTAGTCCCCTTTCTGAGTTTTTGTTAACTGAAATCATATTGCAGAAAGAAGGACTGATATCTGTCAACACATCTTTTGTCACAAACCATTGTCTGCCCTGTGGGACCAACAGGCTTTGTTCCAGGACATTATGTGTTCTTCAAGCCCATTATATTTCCCCAAATCACCTGATATCCCCTCCCCCCACGGAATCATTCCCACTATCTCATCTGATTTCCCGTAACAAAGAGGGCATATGACCTTCTCTGCCCCATGGTGTGGTGGGCACTCTGTGATTTTTTTTCCCTCATGCCTGGTAATAATTGTGTACATTTTTCTCCTAATAATCTGACTTTTTTTTTTCATTTTCACTAAACTTTCAGAGGGCTAAGGGGAAGTTTTCTTGTGGCCCCTTGTAACAGTTGTCAATTTCAAAATACTATTTCTCTAACTCATTCTTGTGAACCAAGCCATGTAAGCCCCGCATCACAGGTCTACTTATAGATCAACTGTCCTCGGATGGGGCAGCTACTATGTGTAAATCATGCCAGCCCTGGCTAAGTAGCTCTGGAAGCAGTGGGCATGGACGCTCTGCCTCCACACAAGCCGGGGCAGAGCTGCTTACCCCAGACAGCGGGGTTAGCAGGCAGGCGCCATGGGTATGTCTGCTCTTGTGCAAGGTCACAGTGCCACTAAGTGTGAAGGTGGGACTTGACTCAACATTGCCTAGTACCTTGATGTCAAGTCAAAATAGAGGATATGTGGGAGGAGAGCCTAGACCGGAACTTAGTAGCCCCTTTCCTCATTACCATTCACTCAGAAGATACACAACCCTCAACCAGCCGCAGATCTAGCGGAGTAGGAATCCCACAAACGTATTATAAAATGTGTTGCTAAAGCTGAGTAAAGCATTTTATGGAACATTTGGAGGATATTCCTGATTGAATCAGCCAAAGGTTGGAATAGAAAGAGTGACTAAATTAAAATAATAAATCAGCACATTTCAGAATAGAAACTTGAACTTGGGGCACCTAAGCCATGTTGGATCTGCTCAAATGGGAACCCTGCCAGGTTTCATTGCAAGAATGAATTTTACATTCCTTCTGTAAAAATTTGTGAATGTGGGTCACTATCAATAATGATGATTAAACTTTGTCACAAAATCCTTAAGGATGTTACATGAAACAGCTTCTCAGGCATTTTAGTTTCTACATCAATAAAATAAGACAAGTTGGATTAAATTACCTCCTAGAGAAAAAAAAATAAATTACCTCCTAGGGTCTTTACAACTATAAAATTCTATAACTAGCTCACCTTACAATTTTAACATTCAAATGCCTAGATTTACTGATTACAACCTGAGGCAAGATCATTTTCCTCAATGTTTACTTTAAACAGCATCCAAGAATCCTTGAGTAGATTTTTTAAAAACTAAACTGTAGCACCTCTCACAGAACTTTGTGTGATGATGGAAACAGTTAATGTATCTCTAATACGATAGCCTCAGCCACATGTAAGCACTGGCCATTTAAAATGTAGCACGTACACTGGAGGAACTGGATTTTTACTTTTAATTATGTAAATGTAAATAGCCACATGTGGCTACTGGCTGCCATATTGAACACTGGAAGACTGGAAATGTATATTGTATAAATGGCAAAGGGAAATTAAGAGGCAATAATGCTATACTAACGCAAGACTTGATACCTTAAAAGCACTGGTTTTCATTTCTAGTGTGGAACTGTGAAGTCCTTGCTTTTAGATTCTATGTAACAATTTATTCTGAGATGGTACAAGCCTTTCTAGAAGCATGAAAAGAGATCGATAATTCCTCAAGTTCTAACACTGTGTCAGAATAGTAATGAATATGCCTAAACAAATATCAAAACTTTGTTGAAAAAAAGTAGCAGTGGTTTCTTACAATATGTCTCACCTGTGTGTGAGGTATGTGTGTAAGATTCTTTGCAAAAGACAGGAGCAGAAAAAATGAGTACGTGTAAAAGTCTTTAGCAGTTTATAGGTTATAAAATTTGGGGCTCTGAATTTCCAGTTCCAGTTTTATCATCAATTACTATTTTCACTCTTTCTATAATCTAAATTACTATTTTATATAAAATTCACCGTCAGTGTAATAATAGCTTCAGGAGAGGGGCCAGTGGGTGGGGAGAAACACTGTGTCTCTAGCTAACTGACTATAGCATTTATTACATGGTTACTATTTTTATTTTCAGTAGTAACATTCAAATGTCTAAAACTTCTCCATGCATATAATCTAACAAATCTTATAAATTATTTTTAAGGATTTATAGCAGTGGTTTTCAACCTGTGGGTCACGACCCCTTTGGGGGTCTCCTGCATATCAGATATGTACATTACAATTCATAACAGCAGCAAAACTACAGTTATGAAGTAGAAATGAAAATAATTTTATGGTTGGTGGTCACCACGACATGAGGAATTATATTAAAGGGTTGCGGCATTAGGAAGGTTGAGAACCACTAATTTATAAGGGAAAGTTATTTTTTATTCTCCAAACTCTGGATTTTTACTTTTCTAACCTCTTTAGTAGTAATGGTGTCATAGCATAATTTCAAGCTTTTCTCTTCATTTCCTATTTGGTAAAACTCATACTTTCATTTATTTTTCTCTGATTTAATTATAAATTTCTTTTTCTTTGAGACAGAGTCTTACTATGTTGCCCTTGGTAGAGTGCCATGGTATCACAGCTCACACCAACCTCAAACTCTTGGGCTTATGCAATTCTCTTGCCTCGGCCTCTCAAGTAGCTGGGACTACAGACACTGGCCAGAATGCCCGGCTATTTTTTGTTGTAGTTGTCATTATTGTTTAGCTGGCTGTGACCAGGTTCAAACCCTCCAACCTTGTTAAGTTAATTTTTTTTTTTTGAGACAGAGCCTCAAGCTATCCCCCTGGGTAGAGTGCCATAGCATCACAGCTCATAGCAACCTCCAACTCCTGGGCTCAAGCGAGTC
>CAUYQV010059718.1:0-10014 GCA_963574575.1 Galagoides demidoff
GGGGGAGGGGACTCCCGTCCGCTTGGTGGTGGATTCTGTACCTTTTGGTTGTCTTTTTGGGGTCGCAGCTCGCCTCAGGATGGTTGAAGTGTGCTCCTCAATCTTCTCTCTTGGCTCTGCTCCAAACCATCAGCTAATTAGCTAAACTTCTGTCCTTTCAGCCTCCTTCTGGACGGGAGCTTCTGTAAAAAGCTGGCTGCAGTCCGCCATCTTGGCTCCGCCGGCCCCCTTTATTTCTCTCTTATTGTTTATCATTATGGTTTGGTGGTTGGCTGTGTGATAACTTCTGAGTCCTTTCTATTTCATATTTATTTGTTTGCTATACCAGTGGGTTTATATTTTCATGTGCTTTCATGATAGTAGATATTGTCAGACATCCTCACTTCCCTCTCCTTCCTTGCCTTAGGTGTTTTCCATCTCTTCTCTGTTGAATTTTAGTGTTCTGTCTCAGATTAACTATTGAAAGAATAATTAAATATTTGCTATTTTGGTTTTTTCCTTGTGGAGTAAATAGGCACCAGATGTCTTTAGTCAGATATCTTGAAGCCCCTCCAAATGTTTTCGTATACAAAGTTATTATGAGCTGAAAATAAGTTGCATAAAAGATTAAAAAGTAAGGAATAAAAGCATACCGCTAGAGAAATTAGCAAATCAGAAAAGAAGGCAGTAAGAGAGGAATAAAGAAATAAAGACTCTACAGAGTAGCCAGGAAAATGAGTAATAAAATGGCAATAAGAAGTCCTTACCTATTAATAATTACCCTGCATGTAAATGGATTATATTCTCCAATAAAAATCAGGGAGTGGCTAAATGGATAAAAAAATAAATAAATATATAATTTCTATAAGAAACTCACTTCACATATAGACTGAAAGGATAAAAAATATTTCATGCAAATAGAATTCAAAAGAGAGTAGGGGTAGCTGTATCTATATCAGATAAAATAGACTTTAAGTCAAAAAGTATAAAATAAGATAAAGTAGTTTATTATATAGTGAGTTCCCAACATGAGAGCACCTAGATGTATAAAGTAAATATCAATAGATATGAAGGAAAGGGTAGACTGTCCCCAATAATAGTAGGGGACTTTGATACCCCTCTTTCAGCAATGGACAGATTATCTAGAAAGAAAAATCAGTAAAGAAATATTAGACCACCTATACCTTAGGCCGAATTGACTGAACAGATATACGGAATATTCCATAGCATCAATAGCAGAATAAAATTTCTTCTCAAGTGTACTTGGAACATTCTCCAGCATAGATCATATGTTATGCCATAAAATAAGTTTTAAAAATTTTAGAAGATTGAAATCATGTCCCATATCTTTTTAGATCATAATGGTATGAATACAGAAATCAATTAACAGGAGAGATTTCAGAAAATTCACATATACATGAAAATTAAACATGCTTCTCAAAAGCCAAAGAGTCATAGAAGAAATTAAAAATGAAGATTCAAAATATCTTGAGACAAACAGAAATGGAAGTATGATATACCAAAAGTTATGAGATACAACAAAATCAGATCTAACAGTAAAGTTTAGCATTAAATGCCTATATAAAAAAGGAAGAAAGATTTCAATTAAATAACAAAGTTAAAGCTCAAGATAATAGAAAAAGCAGAACAAATTAACCCAAATTTGAGCAGGAGGAAAAACATAAAAATCAGAGTAAAAATAAATAAAATAGAGACTAGAAAAATAATAATGATGATTAATAAAACCAAGAGTCAGGTTTTTAGAAAGAGAAGAAAATCTACAAACCTTTAGCTAACCTAAGGGAAAAAAGAGAAAATTCAAATAAATAAAATCAGAAATGAAAGATATTACAATATCACACAATTACCAATTATATTTCTAAAAATTTAAAACTCCCCCCAAATAGACAAATTTGTAGACACTTACAACCTACCAAGACTGAATCAAGAAAAAATAGAAAATTTGAATAAACAAATAATGAGTAAGAAGATCAAATTAGTAATAAAATAGTCTCTCATTAATGAAAAGCTTAGGAACTGATAAATTTTCTGCTAAATTCTACCAAACTTTTAAAGAAAAATTGCCAAATCCTTCTCAAAGTTTTCCAAAAATTTGAGGAAAGAAAATACTTTCAAAATGCATTTTACATGGCCAGCATTACCCTTGTAGCAAAGCCAGACAACAGCACTACAAAAAAAAAAATTTACAGGCCAAAATCCCTAAACACAGATGCAAAAATACTCAATAAAATACTAGCAAATTGAATTCAATGAAACATTAAAAGGGTTCCTTTGTATGATCAAGTGGGCTTTATCTCAGAGATAAAAGTGTGGCTCAATATGCAAATCTATCAATGTACTACACTAAATTAACAGAATGAAATTTAAAAACCACTTGCTCATATCAACAAATGAAGAAAAAGTATTTGACAATATTCAATATCCTTTCATGATAAAAAAATTTCAACGATTTAGATGTAGAGGAATGTAACAAAGGCCATATTTTAGAAACACATATCTGACATCATAATTGTGGTATATTATATGTGTATAGCGCACACACACACACACACACACACACACATATATATATATTTCATCCATGGTTCCTACAGAGTTTCATAACTCCAGTAGTCCTTGCTATAATGTTGGAGCACTTTAGGCCTCAGGACTGGCCTCAGGAGACAGAATCTCTATCACTCTGATCTTCTCCTGTCCTTTCACCTGCAAGGCAGGACTCTAATCTGATTGTGAGTCAAAAGACTCTCATTCCAGAGAGGGTCCTGCCCCATCACCTGGAGGAGGGAATGTGGCATGGATAGGCTAGGAAGAATCCAAACAGATACTGTACTTGATCTTAGCCAAAAGGCTGAGAAGTAGTAAGAATATGAATAGATAGGCCTTGTTAGGTTTAGAACATGTGTTTGGAACATGTGTTTAGAACATTTATACATGGTTGTCAATCATGCCTATGTAAGAACAGATAGGCCTTGTTAGGTTTAGAACATGTGCTTTAGAACATGTGTTTAGAACATTTCTACATGGTTGGCAATCATGCCTATGTAAGAAAGCCACCATAAAAACCCAAGAGGACAGGTTTGGAGTTGTGGAGTTTAAGGAGAGTACAGTTTCCAGAGTTTTTATCCAAAAGTAATAATCAATGATGAAAAGCTGAAAATTTTTTTCTCAAAAATCTTTTGCAATAAGGCAAATGAAATAAAAGACTTGAAATTGAAAGTGAAGAAGTTAAATTGTCCCTGTTTACATATGGCATGATCTTATGTACTGAAAATCCTAAAATCTCCATCACAAAAATCTGTTACAGCTAATAATAAATTCAGTATAGTTTGAAGACACAAAATCAACAAATAAAAATAGGTAGCATTTAAATATACTAACAACCAACTGTCAGAAAAAGAAGTCAAGAAAATAATTTTATTCATAAAAACATAAAAATAATTAGGAATAAATTCAACTAGGAATGTGAAATACCTGCATATTTAAAATTATGAAACATTGATGAAAGAAATTGAAGACACAAACAGAAATATATCCATGTTCAAAGATTAGAAGAATTAATATTGTTAAAATGTTCTTACTACCCAAAGCCATCTACAGAATCTATGCAATCTCTATCAAAACTCTAATGACATTCCTCACAGAAATGGAAAACACAATACTAAGATTCATATAGTACCACAGATGAAACACATCTCCATAGCCAAAGCAATCCTGAACAAAAAGAATAAAGCTGGAGACATCATATTTCCTGATTACAAAATATATTACAAAGCTATAATGATCAAAACAGCATAATACTAGAATAATAGCAGATATAGAGACCAATGGGCCAGAACTGAAAGTCCAGACATTTGTGGTCAATTAATTTTCAACAAAGGTATCAAGATACACAATGGAGAAAGAACAGTTTCTTTAATAAATTGTGTTGGGGGGATTCAGGGAAGATGGCCAACTGGTAGCAACCCTTGGCAGAGGCTCCTGAGCAGAGGAAGAAGAACTGGATGGAATCAGACTCTATGAAGAAAAAGACGGGGAGCTAAGCCAAGAAAGTTCAGCAAGCTATAACTCCAAGGAAGAACATTCAAGAAAACAAATTACAGGTACAAAGCCTATGGACAGAAGACGGGAGACCCCTCCCATAAGCAGAGGGCCTGCTGCAGGCTATCTGCAAATGAGCAAGGAAAAAAAACCTCTCATTTTACCTCACTGAAGGGAGCTGCTAAACTCCAGGTCTCTTTCTCCAGGGAGGTCCCACTTATGAACCTAGACACCACTCCGCCAGGCATAAAATTGAACAGGTATTTTCCCCTGCAAGTCAAAACTCCCAGTCCATACTTACCCCCTCACATGGCAGCCTGACATTCTGCCCCCTGCAGAGAACAGAGTGTTTGGTCTTGTCCTGAGAAAAATTAGGCATAGTGTGGACTGCCAACCATCAGGATGGAATCTGAAACTAACAGGGAAGAAAAAGGGTGTGGAAAGAAAAGGATACTAGGCAGGAGGAAGAACAGTCCCCTGGTTATGACTATGCCCAGCCAGTGGTAGTGTTGACCCGCAGTTCAGGCTGTGTCTGGTGGGATGGGGTTCAGAACCCCCAGCTCTGACAGCACCCACAGTGGGAGAGAGGTTTCCCTGTGTGGACTAAGTTTGGCAGACAGGGCTGGTCCCCAGCCCCTGCTGGGCCTGGGAGTAGAAATTAGCTAGGTGTGGACTGAGACCTGAGAACAAGAGTGTGGTCCCTTTATTTCAACAGAACCCTGGAGGGCTGGGCCCAGTGCCCTGACTCCAACAGAGCCTGAGAACAGAAGCTTGGCAGGCAGTGGACTGAGACTGGCAGGCAGCGGTGTGGGAGGGAGTGTCGATCCCTGGCTCCAATTGTGCTGTTGGGGACCCTTGAATCCCTCTCTGTTAGGCAGGGTCTGCACTGCCTGAGACAATTTGATTGGAATCCGTGTCTTGAGCTGTCCACTGGGGAACATTCTGAGGTTGACCTTCAAAGTTCTGTAGGGAGAAAGAACTGAAGACTGGGGGTTGGGCACCACAACTGTTTGTATGTCTTCATTGTAGTTGAGATTTAAACCTAATACTGTAGTTTCTTAGGATAGGGTAAAGGTTGGTTAATATCAAAACAGAGCAGGCTTGCACTATCTCACCAAGTAGAACCTCAGAGTCTCCAGCTAAAACTCTAAAAGGGGCTTTTGTAAGGTTGTAGAAAATAAGCCACAATTACAAAGCCTAGTGCTATGGTAAGGGGCTATCTCTACTACCTAGAAATCCCAATTCAATCTCACCCTACCGGTTCTAATAACCAAATGGTGGAAAATAAACATGGTGTGGACCCAACAGAAGAACTCTGACAACATGAATAACCAGAGTAGATCAACCCCACTCAAGAAATGACAAAGGAGATACAACTGAAGATGCCATGCATAGACAAATGGCAGCAATGTCAGAAATTGAATTCAGAATATGGATGGCAAATAAGATAAATAGAATGGAGGAAAAGAGAGAAATTGAATTCCAAACACTAGTTCTAATGTTGTCTCAAGAAAATCAATGAATTCAAAGCCCAAGTCACCAAAGATATGGACATAATGAGAAAAGAGATAGTAGAGCTCAAAGAAATGAAAAAGTTAGTTGATGTGCTCCAAAATACAGTAGAATCCCTCAGTAATAGAGTTGACCAGGAAGAAGAAAGGATCTCTGAAACTGAGGACAAAGCTTTTGAACATTCCCAAACACTCAAAGAGGCAGACAAATGGAGAGCAAAAACTGATCATTCCCCGAGAGAGTTGTGAGATCACTCCAAAAGATCAAACATTGGTCTTAGAGAAATTCCTGAAGGAGAAGGGGATAGTCCTAAAAGTACAAGATGCTCTACTCTAAAAGATTTTGGAGGAGAATTTCAAGAAATATAGAACTTTAGATAGCAGACAGTTTCAGAACCCCAGCAAGACTCAATCCAAAGAAAGCATCTCCTAGACACATTGTGATTAACTTTGCCAAATTGAAGATGAAGGAGAAAATTCTGCAAGCAGCCAGATGTAAGAAAAGCATTACCTACAAAGGGAGAAGTATCAGAATGAATGAAGATCTCTCAGATGAAACATGTCAAGCCAGAAGAAGATGGTCATCGACCTTTAATCTCCTAAAACAAAACAACTTCCAGCCCAGGATCCTCTATCCAGCTAAACTGAGTTTCATTTGTGATGGAGAAGTCAAATACTTTAATGACATAGACATGTTGAAGAATTTGCCATAACTAAACTAGCTCTCCAGAATATTCTCAGACCCATCCTCCACAATGACCAGTGCAATGCTCTACCTCCAAAGTTAACTCACCCAGAAATTTTTGAATAAAACCTAACTTCCACAGTGATGAAAGGATTAAAAATGTCCACTGGATATCTGAAAATCATGACACCCCAAGCACAACCAGGCTTATCAATTCTCTTAATTAATGTGAATAATTTAAATTGTCCTCTAAAGAAGCACAGGCTGGCTGACTGAATACATAAACTCTGACCAGATATCTGCTGTATACAGGAATCTCACCTTACCTTGAAGGATAAAAATAAACTCAGGGTGAAGTGATGGACTTGTATATTACAGGTAAATGGAAACCAGAAAAGAGCAGTTTTAGTAGCAGGTACAATTGGTTTTAAACCAACCAAGATAAAGAAAGATAAGGAAGGTCACTACATATTTGTCAAGGAAACACCCCAAATGAGAGATTTTGATAATTAACATTTATGCCCCCTACCAGAATGCTCCTCAATTTATAAAGCAGACTCTAATGGATACAAAAAACTTGATTTCTTCTTGCACTATAATAGTTGGAGATTTTAACACCCCTCTGACAGTTTTGAATATATCCTCCAAGAAGAAACTAAACAAAGAAATATTAGACTTAAATCTGACCCTAGAACAAATGGACTTTACAGACTTCTATAGAACATTTCACCCTAATAAAACTGAATTGACATTCTTCTCATCAGCCCATGAGTCATCCTCCAAAATAGATCATATCCTAGGATACAAGTCTAACCTCAGCAAATTTAAAAGTGTAGAAATTATTCCTTGTATCTTCTTGGACCACCATGGAATAAAAGTTAAACTCAACAGCAAAAGGAATCTTCATGCTCAAACAAAGTCATGGAAACTAAATAATCTTAGGTTGAATGATAGCTGGGTCAAAGATAAGATTAAGAAGGAAATCACCAAATTTTGGGAACCAAATGTTAATAAACACACAAATTATCAAAACCTGTGGGATACTGCAAAGGCAGTCATAAGAGGGAAATTTATACCATTGGAAGCCTTTATCAAGAAAACAGAAAGAGAGGAAGCCAACAACTTAATGGATCATCTCAGGCAACTGAAAAAGGAAGAACATTCCAACCCCAAACCCAGCAGAAGAAATGAAATAACCAAAATTAGGGCACAATTAAATGAAATTGAAAACAAAATAATCACTCAGAAGATCAATGAAACAAAAAGTTGGTTTTTTGAAAAGATTAACAAAATTGATAAACCTTTGGCCAACCTAACCAGAAATAGAAAAGTAAAATCTCTAATATTGTCTATCAGAAACAATAAAGGAGAAATAACAACAGTCACCTCAGAAATACGAAAAAATCCTCAATGATTACTACAAAAATATTCCCAGAAATATGAAAATCTGAAGGAAATGGACCAATACCTGGAAGCACGCCACCTTCCTAGACTCAACCAGAAAGAATTAGAAACCTTGAATAGACCTATATCAACCACTGAAATAGCACCAACAATATGAAATCTTAATAAGAAAAGTCCACGACCAGATGGCTTCCCATCCTAATTCTATCAAACCTGTCAAGAGGGACTAGTACCTATATTATACAATGTTTTCTAAAGCATAGAAAAGGAAGGAATACTTCCCACCACATTCTATGAAGCAAATATCACACTGATCCCCAATCCAGGGAAAGATCCAACAAAGAAAGAAAATTATAAACAAGTATCATTAATGAATATTGATGGAAAAATATTCAACAAGATCTTAGCAAGCAGAATTCAACAACACGTCAAAAAAATTATACACCATGATTGAGTTGGTTTTATTCCAGGGTTACAGGGTTGGTTCAATGTACACAAATCTATAAATATAATACATCACATCAATAAAATAAAAAACAAAGACCATATGATTCTCTCAGTTGATGCAGAAAAAGCCTTTGATAATATCCAGCATCCTTTCATGATCAGAATTCTTAAGAAAATAAGCATAGAAGGGACATTTCTTAAATTAATAAAGGCCATCTACAGCAAACTCACAGCCAATATCATATTGAATGAAGTAAAATTGAAAACATTTCCATTCAGATTAGGGACAAGGCAAGGATGTCTACTGTCTCCACTGCTATTCAACATAGTAACGGAAGTCTTAGCCATTGCAATCAGGCAAGAGAAGGTGATCAAGGGTATCCAAATAGGGTCAACATGAGGTCAAACTCTCACTCTTCACTGATTATATGATCCTATGTTTGGAAAATCCCAGGGACTCAACTTCAAAACTCTTAGAAGTGATCAAGGAATACAGCTGCATCTCAGGATACAAAATCAATACTTACATGTCAGTAGCTTTTATATATACCAACAATAGTCAAGCCGAATAAACAATCAAGGACTCTATTCTTTTTACAATAGTGCCAAAGAAGATGAAATATCTGGAAATTTACCTAACAATAGATGTGAAAGAACTATGAAACTCTGAGAAAAGAAATAGCTGAAGATGTTAATAAATGGAAAAACATACCATGCTCATGACTGGGAAGAATCAACATTGTTAAAATGTCCATACTACCCAAGGCAATCTACAGATTTCATGCAATCCCTATTAAAGTGCCATTGTCATACTTTAAAGAACTTGAAAATATGATACTTCATTTTATATGGAATCAGAAAAAAACCTCGAATAGCAAATACATTGCTCAGAAATAAAAACAAATCAGGAGGTATCACATTCTCAGACTTCAGGCTATACTATAAATCTATAGTGATCAAAACAGCATGGTACTGGCACAAAAACAGAGCAGTAGATTTATGGAACAGAATAGAGAACCAAGAGATGAACCCAGCTACTTATTGTCATTTGATCTTTGACAAACCTATCAAAAATATTTAGTGGAATATTTGTCAAACTCCCTGTTTAACAAATGGTGCTGAGTGAACTAGCTGGCAACCTGTAGAAGACTGAAACTGGACCCCCACCTTTCACCATTAACAAAAATTGATTTTCACAGGATAAAAGATTTAAACTTAAGACATGAAACTAAAAAAATACTAGAAGAGAGTATAGGGAAAACGCTTGAAGATACTGGCCTGGGAGAATATTTTATGAGGAGGACCCCTGGCAATAGAAACAATACCAAAAATATATTACTGGGATCTGATGAAACTAAAAGGCTTTTGCCCAGTTAAGAACACAGTAAGCAAAGCAAACAGACAACCTTCAGAATGGGAGAAGAGTTTTGCAGGTTATGCTTCTGACAAAGGTTTGATAAATAGAATCTATGGAGAACTCAAACTAGTAAATAAGAAAAGAATAAATAACCCCATTTCTATATGGGGAAGAGACTTGAATAGAAACTTCTCTGATGAAGACAGGTTCATGGCCTACAAACACATGACAAAAATGCTTATCATCCTTAATCATCAGAGAAATGCAAATCGAAACCACTTTGAGATATCATATAAGTCCAGTAAGATTAGCCAACATCACAAAATACCAAAACTACAGATGTTGGTGTGGATGCAGAGAGAAGGGAACACTTCTATAATGCTGGTGGGAATGCAAGCTAATATGACCTTTTTGGAAAGAAGTTTGGAGAACACTCAAGGAACTAAAAGTAGACATACCATTTGATCCTGCAATTCCTCTACTAGGTATATATTCAGATGATCAAAAATCATTTTACAACAAAGACATTTGCACCAGAATGTTTATTGCAGCCCAATTTATAATAGCCAAGA
>CAUYQV010059719.1:0-21591 GCA_963574575.1 Galagoides demidoff
AGACACCTTAGGCAGACAGCTGCCATAATGGGTAATAAGTTTCAGTCCCTTGAACAGCTCCCATAATAGGTAAAAGGTTTCTACTGAAATTCAGGTATTCTCCTTCAACTACCTAATTAGGCTACACCACCTCTAGCCCCGGTTAAGAAATCCCCCACCCCTTACCTGTACCAATCCAAATCCTCCTTTACTAGTGAAATCATCAACCACCAATGCAAATCCTCCTTTACTAATGAAATCACCAGCCACCAATCAAAAGTGTACTCGTACCCTTCTTCCTTTTTTGCTTTCTGTACCCCATAAAAACCCCTTTCACCCCGGGTTCAAGGCTCTTCCTCAGTGTGTACACCAGGAGAGTCCGGGCTTCCTGGGGCCTGAATAAAACTCACCCCTTGCTTTTTACATCAGAGTCTGTCTTGGACTGTTTGCTGGGGCCATTTGGGGGAATTTTGGGGCACAACACAACTTTGCCTCCTGGCTATTCTGAGAGAAAGTGGAAGTTCCAGGTTTTCTGCTTTCTGTCTCGGACACAGGTCTAGTCTTTGGTGGCCACGTGGCCATGTGGGACTTGGGGGAAAATGAAAAGACATTAGAAAGGATGACTGTGTTATAGTTTTGTTACTGGAATTTCTTCAGTGAGTTTTTGGTCTTGGGAATTTGAGAATTGAGCCTGTGGGCCACATATCAGTGATAAAATGGAATTTTGTTGGACTGAGAGGCATGCAGAGGGAGTGGAGAGTGCCAGGGCTATTGGCAGAGGGACTGTGCCTTGGAAAGTGTTACAGTTTGGGCAGTCTGGTGAGCTCTGGATGGTCCTTGAAAATCTGGGAGAGAGAGTGTAAATCTTATGACAGGAAGGGCTGTACTCATATCTGTAGCAGGTTTCCAAGGTGAATAGCCTCTGAAAGAGGGGAGAAGGCCCAAGTCAGAGGTCTCCTGAATGGGTCCTTTGTCTAGGAGTAAATAATTGGCCCTGAGAGATATTTTGGCCAGGACTTGGTAAATAGAAACATACCTTCACAAACTGAATGGGTGTTCTAGCAAATGAATGAATACAGCCCCTTCCCCCAGGCAAGGTTATTAGATCTTTGCTGTGGTTTTTGTCTGGGGAGGGCATTATGGTTTGTGCTCTCTACTCAGGGTGGAGCCATCCAAAACATTTCAGGATGCTTAGTTCATGACCTTGCTAGGGCTCAGAAGGTATGGCCTGTGACATGTTAGTGCCTAGAGATGGGAGTCTGAAGTCTGAGCTCACTTGAGCCTGAACAATGGGGGTTCCCTGTCCATCCCTGAGTGAGAAAATCCTGTATCAATATTATATTTCATAAAATATCTCTCATTTGTAAAATGTAATAATTTTGGCTCAGCACCTGTGGCTTAAGCGGCTAACACGCCAGCCACATACACCTAAGGAGGCGGGTTTGAATCCCCAGCCCAGGCCCCCCAAACAACAATGATGGTTGCAAACAAAAAATGGCCGGGCGTTGTGGCGGGCACCTGTAGTCCCAGCTACTTGGGATGCAGAGGCAGGAGACTCGCTTGAGCCCAGGAGTTGGAGTTTGCTATGAGCTGTGATGCCATGGCACTCTACCCAGGGGGATAGCTTGAGGCTGTGTCTCCAAAAATAAATAAATAAATAAATAAAATGTAATAATTTAGTTGCTTAAATTGTTAGAAAAACTGAGTCTTTGTTAAAGAAAAAGATTCTTGCCTTTTAAACTTTCTAATTATCAGTCAGTTTGGCTGAGTGAATGTTTAACTTCATAGAGAACTGTGATCCTGTTTTGTGGGAAGTGGGTTTTTGAGAGTAAGAGAAAATAGACAGAAAGGAAAATGACATTGTGTAAGATAAGAATCTTGTGTGGTATATTTTGTCCTGAAACAGAATGGTCATTTAAGAAAGTGAAAGGCAGGGCAAAAGTTAAAGGAAGTTTAGAATCTTTGTAGATTGTTTGTGCAGGTTAAATAAAGCTCACAAAAGGAAATTTATGAAGGAGTTTACATGTGATGCGGTTGACTATGTATTCACTTTAAAATCTTTAAGTTGGGGTAGCACCTGTGGCTCAAAGGAGTAGGGTGCCAGCCCCATATATTGGAGGTGGCAGGTTCAAACCTGACCCCAGCCAAAAACTGCCAAAAAAAAAAAAAAAAAACCTTTTAGCTTTTTAGCTTATAATCTTAATCTTGTTCGAACAAATGTTTTAAGCCTTTGATATTTGACAACCCTTCCAAAATCAAAACTCTAAATTTGGGGTTTGGCATATGTAGCACATGCATGAAGAGCTGGCCACATGCACGCAGAGCTGGCCACATGCACCAAGACTGGTGGGTTTGAAATTAGCCCAGGCCAACTAACAAAAAAAATAACACAACTCTTGTTGTGAATTTGAATTTGGTCTTTTTGAAATATTAAGACCACTGAAAAGCCGAAAAAAACAAATTAGACTTACTTGATTTATTGGAAATATATAGAAAACATTGTCAAATATGAAATGGTGATTAATTTTATGTGAGTTATGGTTATATGTATGTTCCAATATTACACGACATTGGTCTATCTGAATGTATAAGACACTGGTCTGTCCTAACATATAAAATATTGGTCTGTCTTAATGTATATTGTCAGTAATAACTTTAATTAATCTAAAAAATGTAAGATTATGAGAGGCTGACAAATTCTCTTGAATTCAAATTCCTGATGTCTTTGGAAATTGAGTACCTTTGGACTAAAAGTAGACTTTTAGAACTTTAATTAAAAAGTTGACATGTCTATGAGTATTACTAACCTAACTTCAAATGGAACAGAAATCATTTATGTGGAACTGGGCTAGTTTGTTATGGCTTTCTGTTTGAAATATTGTTGATTCTATCTATGTTCTGCTTTCCAGAATTCAAGAAAACCATTCGCTGTCTTTTTAGCTATTTTTAGCTTTTCAAGCAATGTATGTACTTATGGGAAGAGTTTAAAACATGCATTTTTTTTCTCTTTCCTTGATTACTCTGGAATTTGAAAGCCATTTGTAAGTATTCTTAATTTAGGACAATACAGTTATCTACATAAGTTCAATAAGAATCTGTTTTATTCTATAGGACATGATGAAGGCACTGATTATTTTCCCAAGGCTTTGGCTGAAATAGTATTTCCAGAGGTGTCCAGACTGTGTAAAGGAATTAAGGTTAACTTTATAAGGCCAATTAAAAAGCCCTTTGGGAAAACTGGCCTGATACCCATCAGTAATATTTCCTGATCTGTGGTAAGGAATGAAGGTCACTTTCTGACAGGTCTGGGAATTGAAATGTGCTTGGGGACCTCAGGAAAAGAGGAATTTAGCCAATGCATCCAGGTATCTAATGGCACAGATAAAAGGGGTTCATGGAAGGCTTTCAGTTCTTAACCTGAGATTCTGTATAAAAGGTTCTAGCAAAGCCAAGGAGAGCCTAGGTGACTAATAATTATTCTTACTGCACTTTATGCAAATAATCAGACGCAGTATACTGAAGGTACAGTTTATTTTGGCAACTGAGTTGGTTCTGCTGTAATTTGTCTTTAGTGGAAAGAGAAATCAGAGAGAGAGAGAGAGAGAAATGGTTTAAAAGGAAGAAAGAGGCTGTGGCTCACCAGTATTAAATTCCAGCCTTGTCTGTACTGTCAACTCATAAAATGAGACATAACTGTTTTACTAAACTGATCTGTTAAATGGGACTAGGAGACTGGCCAAAGAGTATAAAATTATATACTGTAGTTATATTTGCTCTGAAGCCTTAAGACTCAACAAAGGTTGTCTATTGGCTACACTAGAAAAATTTGTGCAGTATTAAATGTTATCTGCCATGTCTATATAGATACCTCAGGAAAAATTATAACCTACATGAAATGAAAAAATTAACCTACTGTGCCTAATCTGTATACTCTGCTGAGTCTGCTGCCAGCAGAAGTCAATTGGTTCACTTGCCTGGACTTAAAAGATGCCTTTTTCAGTATAAGGCTAGCTCTGGAAAGCCAGAGGTTGTTTGCTTTCCAGTGGGAGAGACCAGACATGGGAACTGTGATCCAGTACACACGGACCAGGTTGCCATAGGAGTTCAAAAACCCAACCACCATTTTTGCAGAAGCGCTGACTCATGACCCCCAGAAATTCCCAACTGAGGAATTAGGGTGTGTGCTGCTCCAGTATGTCATTGAACTCCTCTTAGGGTACACTACCCAGGGGGGCTGCGCCTGAGGCATGGACTGTCTTTTATGACATCTAGAGGTATGTGGCTATAAAGTGTAAAGGCCCAGATTTGCCAGCAGCAAGTACATTATCTAGGATTTACTATCCAGCGGAGGGGGGGGGGAGAATCCAGGCATGGAACTGAGGCAGGTCATTAATCCTCACTGCTCCCCTCCCCCATGAGCTGAAAGCAAGTCTGAGAATTCTTAGGCACAGTAGGTTTCTGCCACTTTTGCATTCCCAACTTTGCCATCTTGGCTAAGCCCTTGTATGAGGCAACTAAAGGAGAGGAAGGAGTGCCCTTAGGATGGGGAGAACAGGAATGTGCCTTCTCCAAGCTAAAGATGAAGTTGATGACTGCACCTGCATTGGGGCTACCAGACTTGGCCAAACCCTTTACTCTGTATGTCTCAGAGACAGGAAAGATGGCTGTGAGTGTGTTAACCCAGCTAGTTGGGTCCTAGCCAAGACCTGTAATTTACCTCTCTGAGCAGTTGAATGGAGTGGCAAAAGGATGGCCACCATGCTTGTGGGCTCTAGCTGCTACTGCTCTCCTTGTGCAAGAAGCTGATAAGCTGACTCTAGGACAGGATCTCAGAGTGAAAGTACCCCACTCTGTGGCCACCTTAATGAACACAAAGGAACATTTTTAGCTCTCTAATGCAAGATTAACTAAGAACCAAAGCTTACATCAAGCAGGTCAACATAAATTTGATGAAAGTCGAATTGTATATGAAAACACCACAATGTACCCCATGTTTGCATTAATGTATATAGATATCAATTAATAAAAAAAAAACAAGAAAGAAAGAAAGAAAAGAAAAAAAAAAAGAACCAAAGCTTAATGGTGGCAATCCATGCATAATGGTAGAAGTATGTAACACCCTGAACCCAGCCACTCTCCTTCCAGTCAGTGGAAGAGAGACTGAGCATGACTGTGCAGAAGTTATGGATAATATGTACTCCAGCAAACCTGAATTGCATCACCAACCCTGGACAGATGCAGACTGGGACTTATATGTAGATGGAAGCAGTTACATGACAACGCAAGGTGAGCAGCAAGCTAGGTATGCAGTGGTCACTTAATAGAGACCGTAGAACAGGGGTCCTCAAACTTTTTATACAGGGGGCCAGTTCTCTGTCCCTCAGACCATTGGAGGGTCGGACTGCAGGCCCTGGGACAAGATGGCTGCAAAGCAGGACAGGCAGTGGTGGCAAAAACACCCAACGGGCCGGATAAATGTCCTAGGTGGGCTGCATGTGGCCCACGGGCCATAGTTTGAGGACATCTGCTGTAGAAGCTAAACCTCTACCCCAACGAACATTGGCTCAGAAGGCTGAGTTAATTGCCTTGACTTGAGCCTTAGAATTAAGTCAAGGGAAAAGTGTGAATATCTACACAGACTCCAAGTATGCTTTTCTGACTCTCCAAGTACATGTGGCATTGTACAAGGAGAAGGGACTGTTAAATTTTGGGAAAAAAGACATTAAGTATCAGCAGAAGATACTTCAGTTGCTGGAGACAGTATGGAAACCCCAGAAAGCGAGAGTGATGTACTGTCATAGACATCAACAAGATGCTTCTGCCATCACTAAAAGGAACACTAGGGCTGGTACTGAGGCAGAAAGGACTGCAGCCAAGCCATACCAGGGGTCTCAAGTGGCTCCCTTCATCCCGTGAGTTCCAGAGCTCTCACCTATTTACTCCTAAGAAGAGAAGGAATAATTGGCAGTGGAGAGGAGCCAGGAAATGGAGGGAGGATGGATAAAAATGCCAGATAAATGAGTAACAGTCCCCCAGCTTCTAAGAGCCACCATAGTAACAGCCATGCACAAAAGCATGCATCTAGAACAGGAGTCTAGTTGCTGGGTCGGTACCTCTATGTCTCCCACCTGGCAGCCCTAAGCCAAAACCATCAGTCAACAGTGTGTCAGCTGCAACCAGTTCAATGCATGCCATGAACTGACAGTATCCCCAGGAATCCAGTCAGATGGAGCAATGCCCTTTGACATCTTCCAGATAGATATTGCTGAAATGCCCAGGTATAAAAAGAACAAGTACTTGCTGGTGATAGTCTGCACATACTTGGAATATGTAAAAGCCTTCCCCACCAGGACAAAAAGAACTCCTAAAGTAATAAAAGTGTTACCCAGAGAAATCATCCCATGGTTTAGCTGGCCACTCTAGTTTAAATTTGACAATGGGCTAGCCTTCATAAAAGAAATAGTGCAGTCTTGGCACCTGTGGCTCAAGTGGCTAAGGTGCCAGCCACATACACCTAAGGTGGTAGGTTCAAATCCAGCCCGGGCCTGCCAAAACAACAATGACGGCTACAACCAAAAAATAGCTGGGAGTTGTGGTGGGCGCCTGTGGTCCCAGCTACTTGGGAGGCTGAGATAGGATACTTGCTTGAGCCCAGGAGTTGGAGGTTTCTGTGAGCTGTGATGCCACAGCACTCTACCCAGGAGGATAGCTTGAGGCTCTGTCTCAAAAAAAAAGAAAGAAAGGAAAGAAAGAAAGAAAGAAAGAAAGAAAGAAAGAAAGAAAGAAAGAAAGAAAGAAAGAAAGAAAGAAAGAAATAGTGCAAATAATAGCTGAAGCTTTGAGTGTTACCTGGAAAGTATATATAACTTATAGGCCTCAAAGCTTGGATAGGATAAAGTGCATGAACAAGGCCATAAGAATACAAATTGGTAAACTCTGCCAGGAAGCAAAGCTTAATTGGATACAGGCCTTGCCACTGATGTTGTTCAAAGAGGCCTCTGTCAATCCTCTGCAATTTAGCAGGGATTCCTAAAAGAATTGGGAAAGACTGAATTGAATAGACAGAACTCTAGAAAGAGTAGTAAGGAAGAGCTCCACTTGGGCAATTAACCTTGTTCTGTTTAGTCTTTTGTGTCTGTACATCCTTTCTCTCTGGAGGATCAAGGAGACCAAGTCTAGGTCACAGATCAGAACATGGTCCCCCTCAAACCAAGG
Source organism: Galagoides demidoff (assembly GCA_963574575.1). NCBI lineage: Eukaryota > Metazoa > Chordata > Mammalia > Primates > Galagidae > Galagoides > Galagoides demidoff. Next base: position 7,195 of record CAUYQV010059719.1, read on the forward strand.
TAGAAAGGACTTTACACCATCATCCTGACCACATGCACAGCAGTGAAGATGGAAGGAATCCTCACCTAGAGTCATCACAGCTGGCTGAATAGAGCTTTACTGCCTCTTGGAAAGTAAAGGGAACTTTTAAGATGGTCAACATGCCCTGCTCCAGCCACATACTGGGAGCTGGTTGGTCAATATATGGCTGAAGCCTGAGGAAACTCCTTGAGGGACTTGTCTTAATTGAACTTTGGTCTTTGGAAAAAGGGGGAGAGGGATGTCACACAGAGAAAAATAAAAAACTCATATGTGTATTAGCCCACCACAACAGTACTATTAAGGCCTGAGTAGAGAAACAAGAGGAGTCACAGTCCCTAAAATCTAAGTGCTAAAAAGTGATTTATATCAGCACCTTCAGAAGCAAGCTGATATTGAGACCCCAAATTAAAATATATTGGAGTCTCAAAAGTGGGGAATGAGAGAGGATGCCTGAGAAGGGTGAGGTCTAGGAGAACAGGTCTTCTCAAGGAGTCCACAAGGATACACCTACAGGGTCCTCTCCATGGTGACTCAACTCTTGAGAATTCATAAACTTAACTTCCTGTAATTTGGAAATTTCCACTTCTGTGAAATCCTGTAGTTCTGTGGGGGCTGAAATAGCATCTCCTGCTTGATTCAAACTGGCCAATGAGAAGGGGACCCATGGGTTGGAACATTCTGACTGTTGATAAAAAGGGAAAGACCAAGCCAGTTGGAGAGCTCAGCCTTTTGGAATTAGTCTATGATGTAAGCCCCCTGCAGGTAAATAAAGCCCTTCTTCTTATAAACATGATGTTTGGGGGCTCTTTCTCTCTGTTGGGCCTCGTCTTCCTGCAACACAAGGACTCACTGAAGAAAGAAATTCACTAACAAAACCACAACACAGGCATCCTTTATGATGTCTCTTTTCTTGTTTTATTTTTTATTTATTTTTTTTAGAGACAGAATTTCATTTTGTCACCCTTGGTAGAGTGCTGTGGCATCACAGCTCACAGCAACCTCCAGCTCTTGGGCTTAGCCAATTCTCTTGCTCAGCCTCCCGAGTAGCTGGGACTACAGGAACCTGCACAACACCCAGCTATTTTTTTGTTGCAGTTTGGCCAAGGCCGGGTTTGAACCCACCACCTTTGGTATATGGGATCTGCGCCCTACTCACTGAGCCACAGGTGCCACCCATCTTTTCTTTTCTTTCTTTCCTTTTTTTTTTTTTTGGAGACAGTTTTATTATGTCCCCCTTGGTAGAGTGCTATGGCATCACAGCTCACAGCAACCTCAAACTCTTAGGCTTAAGAGATTCTGTTACCTCAGCCTCCCAAGTAGCTGAGACCACAGGCATCTGCCACAATGCCCAGCTATTTTTTGTTGTTGTTGTTATAGTTGTCATGGTTGTTTAGCGTGTTTTTGAGTGGCATCCTAACCACTGAGCTATAGGCACCAAGCCTTGTTGTCTTTTCATTGTCCCCCTAAGTCTTAGATGGCCACATGGCTGCCATGTACTAGACCAGTGTCACAGACAGAAGCAGAAAACTTGGAACATTCAGTTCCACTCAGAATATCCAGGGGCAAAGTTGGAGCAAAGAAAAAGAGACCACTCACACAATCGTTTAGCCCTGTAAAGGGATGTGTATGTGAAACTCACCTATTGTCACCTGTCTCAGTGTCCAAGCACTCACATGCACACAATTCCAACACATTTCTTAACCTGAGCAGCCTTGATTTCCCACTGGAGCTGCCACTTAGTCGTAGTAGGTGAACCAACATGATCCTAGTGCCAGTCACACCACACACACACTCTCTCACACACGTCTTGCCAGTCTTGCCAGCAATCTAATACTCGGGAGTTGATCGGACCTCCACTTCCATTCAAATATTGGGAACCCCAGATCTATTGTACCTTGCCTTAGATGTCCCCCATTTCCTGTGTGCCAGTTCCTCCTAGTGTTTGACTCCTTGAAGACTGCTGAGGGGGTCATTTCTCGGCCCAGTGGAGGCATCTACACAGGGAGACCAAGCTGCCTCTCTGGCGTGGTCAGTGGTTCATTTCACCCAGGCTGATCAGGGCACCCCTCATGGGTGTTCAGCGGGTTGGAAGAAACTACCAGGTGCATCTCAGCCTATTCTGTCCTTGGGTAGTCTTGCTTCCCAGTCTGAGAACCAAAAATGTTGCAGGAAGACAAGGCCCAATGGAGAGAAAGAGCACCCAAACACTGTATTTAAGTGGAAGGGCTTTATTTCAACTGATGGAGCAAATGGCATAGAAGAATTCAAAATTGAGTGGTGCCTGTGGCTCAGTGGGTAGGGTGCTGACCCCATATACTGAGGGTGGCAGGTTCAAACCTGGCCCTTGTTAAAGTATAACAAAAAAAAATAGCTGGGCATTGTGGCAGGTGCCTGTGGTCTCAGCTACTTGAGAGGTTGAGGCAAGAGAATAGTCTAGGCCCATGAGTTGGAGGTTGCTGTGAGCTGTGTGATGCCACAGCACTCTACTTAGGGTGATAAAGTGAGACTCTTTCTCTACAAACAAACAAACAAAAAAAACAAAGAATTCAAAATGGCCATGCTTCCAGACTGGCTTGGTCTTTCCCTTTTCATCTCCAGTAAAAAACTCCCAACCCACATGTACCTTTCTCATTGGTCAGTTTGAATCAAGCTGGAGAGCCTGTTCCAGTCCCCACAGAACTACAAGATTTCGCAGAAGAAGAAGTTTCCAGGTACTGGGAATTTAAATCTACATATTCCTAAGAGTTGAGTCACCATGGGGAGGACCCTACAAGTGTATCCTTGGGGTCTTCTTGAGAAGATCCCTGTTCTCTTAGACCTCACCCTTCCCAAGTATCCTCTCTTGGTACTGTTAAACAAATATCAGTGGATAAATTGGTTATCTGAATTGAAAACAAAAATAGATTTCTACTTCTTATTATACACAAAACATTATCCCAGATGGATTATGAATTCAAACATACAAAGCAGCACTTTTGAATTCCTGAGCTCAAACAATCCACAGCCTAAGTCTCCCAGAAGATTAGGATTACAGGTGTTAATTTTTTTTTTTTTTTTTTTGGACACAGTCTCACTTTGTTGCCCTCGGTAGAGTGCTGTGGCATCATAGCTCATAGCAACCTCAAACTCTTGGGCTTAAGTGATTCTCTTGCCTCAGCCTCCCTAGTACTTGGGACTACAGGTACCTGCCACAATGCCTGGCTATTTTTAGAGATGAGGTCATGATCTGTCTCAGGCTGGTCTCAAACTCTGTGACCTCAGGCAATCCACCTGCCTCTGCCTCCCAGAGTGCTAGGATTACAGGCATGAGCTACAGCACCTGGCCATTATTTTTTATTTTTTTAAATATGGGGTCTTACTCTTGCTCAGTCTGGTCTTGAACTCCTGAGATCAAGCAATCCACCTGCCTTGGCCTCCCAGAATGGTAGGATTACTGGCATGAGCCACTGCACCTGACCCACCTAAAAATTTTTAATACTTAAGTGAAGCAGTAGGAATGGAGAATGAAGAAAGAAATATTTAACTGTCAATGATTATGATTAATTTCATTTTGTGTGCCTGATGTCGACAAAGACAATTTTTGTATCACTCTTGGTAGAGTGCTGTGGCAGCAAAGCTCATAGCAACCTCAAACTCTTGTGCTTAAGCAATTTTCTTGCCTCAGCCTACCAAATAGTTGGGACTACAGGCACCCAGCACAACACTCAGCTATTTTCTTTGTTGCAGTTGTCATTATTGTTTTAGCTGGCCTGGGCTGGGTTTGAACCTGCCAGCCTTGGTGTATGTGGATGGCGCCACATCCACTGTGCTACAGGTGCTAAGCCAAAGACAAAAATTTTTAAATAACATGATTAAAAAAATGATACTACTTACTACATCACCAAGTAAAGGGAAGAAAAATCTCAGTGCCCCTGTCAAGAACTTGTTTTGCCAAAGGGAGGATAAAATGTGGGATAGTCAGGCAACACCCTCTTCAAAACCAATAGGTCTTACTAGGCAGCATCCAGATTGCCACGGAAAGGTCAAATATCTTGGCATCTACAGTACAAAGGACTGAAGATCATTTGTAATAAAATTATTTACTGGCCTCCTATATAAAAGAAAAAACCATTTGCAGCTTCTTGTCTATAATCTAAATCTAGCTACTAAAAGTTAAAATGTTGGTTCCCAAGTGAAGACTGATAGACTAGAGGAGATCAGTCATTATGCACCTTCCAAGGGACATCTGCATGAGTGATTCTTTATTTCTTTTTCTTTTTCAAAGCTTCGTTTTATCTTATGTAAAGTGTAGATTTCCTGGTCTCCAAGAAAATTCTCCCCAGAATGTAACTCTTACCACCTACGTGCCCCTCTACCCATCCCCACCTCCCTTTAAGTAAAAGAATAAATAAAAAAAACCTCTAAAAACCTCTTCAGAAAAAAAGTGCTTCTGTGGCTTATTTTTCTGGAGGTGCCCTAAATCTGGCTTAATAAACCTTGATTGATTGAGATTGTTGGCTCATGCACTCTTTTTGGAGTGTCAATCAAAACCTAAAATATCTAGGAATAAACTTTTCCACAAGTAGATGGGGCATGATGGCTCAGGCCTGTAATTCTATCACTCTGGCCAAGGAGGGAGGATCATTTGAGCTCAGGAGTTTCAGACCAACTTGAGAAGAGGAACACCTCCTCTGAGAGAGGATACCCAGGAAGGGTAAAGTTTAGGAGAACAGAGATAATCTCTAGGAGACCACAAAGATACCCTGTGGAGTTCTCCCCATGGTGACTCTGCTCTTAGGAATTTGTGAACTTAACTTCCCAGGGCCTGGAAATTTCCACTTCCTATAGTTCTGAGGAGGATGGAGAAGATTCTCCAGCTTCATTTAAACTAACCAATGAGAAAGGTATCCATGTGTTGAAACTTTTTTAATTGAGATAAAAGGGGAAAGACCAAGCCAGTTGGAGAGCATGGCCATTTTGAATTCCTGTATACAGTTTGCTCTGCCAGCAGAATAAAAGCCCTCTTCATCTTAAAGAAGATGTTTGGGGGTTCATTCTCTTTATTGGCCCTTGTTTTCATGAAAAAAAAATAGAAAACTTATCAGGGCCTCTTGAGGAGGGGGTTATAGTCCCTGCTACTTGGGAGGCTGAAGCAGGAAGATCCATTGAACCAATGAGTTTGAAGTTGTTAGCTATGACAACAAGGCACTCAAGCTATTGTGACAGAGTGGGACTCTGTCTCCAAAAGAAAAAAAAAAAAAAGAAAAGAGAAAAACCAGGCTGGGCATGGTGGCTCACGCCTGTAATCTTAGCACTCTGGGAGGCCTAGGTGGGTAGATTACTTGAACTCACAAGTTCGAGACCAAACTGAGAAAAATTGAGACCCAACTCTACTAAAAATAGAAAAACTGAGGGAATGGCTCAGTGCTCGTAGCACAATGGTTACAGAACCAACCACATACATGGAGGTTGGCGGGTTCAAACCTGGCCTAGGCCAGCTAAACAACAATGACAACTGCAACAAAAAATAGCCAGGCAATCTGGTGGGTGCCTGTGGTCCCATCTGCTTGGGAGGCTGAGGCAGGAGAATCTCTTAAGCCCAAGAGTTTGAAGTTGCTGTGAGTTGTGATGCCAAAGCACTCTACTGAGGGTGCAACACGGTGAGAATCTACCTCAAAAAAAAAAAGAAAGGAAGGAAGGAAGGAAGGAAGGAAGGAAGAAAGAAAGGAAGGAAGGAAGAAAGAAAAGAAAAGAAAAAAAGAAAAGAAAAATTGAGTCAAGAATATCACTTTAGGCTCGGCGCCTGTGACTCAATTGGCTAAGGCACCAGCCACATACACCTAAGGTGGTGGGTTCGAATCTCCAGCCTGAGCCTGCCAAACAACAATGATGGCTGCAACCAAAAAATGGCTGGGCGTTGTGGCGGGCGCCTGTGGTCCCAGCTACTTAGGAGGCGGAGGCAGGAGACTCGCTTGAGCCCAGGAGTTAGAGGTTGCTATGAGCTGTGATGCCATGGCATCTACCCAGGGGGATAGCTTGAGGCTCTGTCTCAAAAAAAAAAAAAAAAAGAATATCACTTGAACCTGAGTTGGAGGCTGCTGTGATCTATGACACCATGGCACTCTACCCGGGGCGAAAGCTTGAGACTCTGTCTCAAAAACAAAAACAAAAACACAAAACCCTTTTACAAAAATAAATACAACATCTATAAAGATTTTGCAACATTAATAAATGTCATAGGATATACACTGTATAGATGGAGAGACAATCAATGCTTTTAGAATGGATGACCTAAAATGTTGAAGACGTTTTTAAGTCTCACAAAGTTATCTATGAAGCCAATGTAATTTAAATAATAATTCCAATATCCTTTTATTTAAAAACATAGCTGCATACATCAATGCAATCATGGGGTAAAATGTGCTGGTTTTATATACAATTTGAAATATTTTCATCAAACTGATTAACATAGTCTTCACAGCATATTCATAGTTATTGTGTGAAGACATTTGTATTATACATTTAGTAAACTTCGCATGTACACTTGTAAGATGCACCGTAGGTGTGTTCCCACCAATTACCCTCCCTCCACCCATCTTCTCCCACCCCTCCCCTCCTGCTTCCCTTTCCCCATATTCCTGGGCGATAATTGGATTATAGCTTTGAAAGCTATAAATAGGTTTCATAGTAGGGCTGAGTACATTGGATACTTTTTCTTCCATTCTTGAGATACTTTGCTAAGAAGAATATTTTCCAGCTCCATCTGTATAAACATGAAAGAGGTAAAGTCTCCATCTTTCTTTAAGGCTGCATAATATTGCATGATGTACATGCACCACAATTTATTGATCCATTCATGGGTTGATGGGCACTTGGGCTTCTTCCATGACATAGCAATTATGAATTGGGCTGCAATAAACATTCTAATACAAATATCTTTGTTACATTGTGATTTTTGGTCTTCTGCATCTATACCTGGTAATGGAATTGTAGGATCGAATGGCTGGTCTATATTTAGACCCCTAAGTGTTCTCCAAACATCTTTCCAAAAGGAACACATTAGTTTGCATTACCACCAGTAGTGTAGAAGTGTTCCCTTTTCTCCACATCCACACCAGCATCTCTGGTTTTGGGATTTTGTGACTTGGGCTAATCTTACTGGAGTTACATGATATGTCAAAGTGGTTTTGATTTGCATTTCTCTGATGATTAAGGATGATGAGCATTTTTCATATGTCTGTAGGCCGTGTACCTGACTTCTTCAGAGAAGTTTCTCTTCAAGTCCCTTGCCCACTCTGAGATGGGACCACTTGTTCTTTTCTTGCTAGTATGTTTGAGTTCTCTGTGGTTTCTGGTTTTTAAACCTTTGTTGGAGACATAACCTGCAAATATCTTCTCCCATTCTGAGGGCTTTCTGCTTGCTTTACCTACTGTGTTCTTGGCTGTGCAGGTTTTTAGTTAGACCATGTCCCAGTAATTTTTTTTTTTAAGAGACAGAGTCTCACTTTGTCACCCTTGGTAGAGTGCTATGGCGTCACAGCTCACAGTGACCTGCAGCTCTTCAGCAACCCACTTGGTCAAGGTGATTCTCTTGCCTCAGCCTCCCAAGTAGCTGGGACTATAGGAGCCCAACACAACACCTGGCTATTTTTTGTTGCAGTTTGGCCAGGGTTAAGTTTGAGCCCACCACCTTCAGTATATGGGGCTGGTGTTCTACTCACTGAGCCACAGGCACTGCCCCCAGGAATGTATTTTTGGCATTGCTTCAATTGTCCAGGAGTCCTCCTCATAAAATATTTGCCCAGGCAAATTTCCTCAAGTGTTTCCCCTGCACTTTATTCTAGTATTTTTGTAGTTTCATGTCATAAGTTTAAATCTTTAATCCAGTGAGAGTCTATCTTAGTTAATGGTGAAAGGTGTGGATCCAGTTTCAGTATTCTACAGGTCACCAGTCAGTTCACCCAGCACCATTTGTTAAATAGGGAATATTCCCCACTCAATGTTTTTAATTGGCTTGTCAATGATCAAATAACAGTAAGTAGCTAGGTTCATCTCTTGGTTCTCTATTGTGTTCCATACATCTACTTCTCTGTTTTTGTGCCAGTACCATGCTATTTTGTTAACTATCAATTTATAGTATAGTCTGATGTCTAGTAGTGTGATTCCTCCTGCTTTGTTTTTATTTCTGAGTAATGTCTTGGCTGGTCAAGGTTTTTTCTGATTCCATATACAAAGAAGTATTGTTTTTTCACACTCTTTAAAGTATGACAGTGGAACTTTGATAGGGATTGCATTAAAATTATGTATTGCTTTGGGTAGTATGGACATTTTAGCAATGTTGATTCTTCCCAACCATGAGCATGGTATGTTTTTCCATTTGTTGACATTTTCAGCTATTTCTTTTCTTAGAGTTTCATAGTTCTCTTCATAGAGATCTGTCATGTCCTTTGTTAGGTAAAATCCCAGATATTTCATCTTCTCTGGCACTACTGTGAATGGAATACAGTCCTTGATGATTTTTTCAGCTTGACTGTTGTTGGTATATATAAAGGCTACTGATATATGAGTGTTGATTTTGTAACCTGAGACCCTGCTGTATTCTTTGATCACTTCTAAGAGTTTTGTAGTAGAATACCTGGTGTTTTCCAGGTATACAATCATATCATCTGCAAAGAGTGAAAGTTTGATCTCTTCTAATCCTATATGGATACCCTTGATTGCCTTTTCTTCCCTAATTGTGATGGCTAAAACATCCATTACCATGTTAAAAAGCAGTGGAGACAATGGGCAAGCTTGCCTGGTTCTTAATCTGAGTGGAAATGATTCCAATATTGTATTTGAACTCCATTCAATATGATATTAGCTGTGGGTTTGCTATAGATGGCCTCTATCAGTTTAAGAATTGAATTTCTTAAGTGTTTTGATCATGAAAGGATTGTGGATATTATCAAAAGCTTTTTCTGCATCAGTTGAAAGAATCATATGGTCATTGTTTTTTTATTTATTTATGTTATGAATTATATTTATAGATTTATGTATATTGAACCAGCCTTGAGACCCTGGGATAAAACCCACTTGGTCATAGTATATAATTTGTTTGATGTGTTGCCGTATTGTTTGCTAGGATATTGTTGAATATTTTTGCATCAATATTCATTAGTGATATTCGTCTATAATTTTCTTTTCTTGTTGAGTCTTTTCCTGTTTTGGGGATCTAGAATGTGTTGCGTAACGTTCCTTCTTTTTCTATATTTTGGAAAAGGTTGAGTAAAATAGGTACTATTTCCTCTTTAAAGGTTTGGTAGAATTCTGACATGAAGCCATCTGGTCTTGGGCTTTTCTTTTTGGGGAGATTTTGTATAGTTGATGCTATTTCAGAACTCTATATGGGCCCATTCAACATTTCCACTTCATTCTGGCTAAGTCCAGGAAGGTGGTGTGCTTCCAAGTATTGATAAATTTACTTCAGATTTTCAAATTTCTGAAAATAGTTTCTTGTAATGAATATTAAGGATTTTTTGAATTTTTAAGGAGTCTGTTGTTATTTCATCTTTACCATTTCTGATTGATGAAATTAGAGATTTTACTCTTTTTTTCCTAGTTAGGTTAGCAAGGTTTATCTATTTTATTGACCTTTTCAAAAAACCAACTTTTTGATTTATTGATCTGTTGTATTATTATTTTGTTTTCAATTTCATTTAGTTCTGCTCTAATTTGAGTTATTTCTTTTCTTCTTCTGGGTTTGGAATTGGAATGTTGTTTTTTTTTTCTAGTTGCTTGAGATGTTCCATTAAGTTGTTAATGTCCTCTCTTTCTGTTCTCTTGAGGAAGGCTTGCAAAGCTATAAATTTCCCTCTTAGGACTGCCTTTGTGGTACAGAGGTTCTGATAATTTGTGTCTTCATTATCATTTTGTTCCAAAAAGTTGGTAATTTCCTTCTTAATCTCATCGATGACCCAGCTATTCTTTAGCATAAGGTTATTTAGTTTCCATGTTTTCATATGAGTATGCAGATTCCTGTTTTTATTGAGCTCAACTTTTATTCCATCATGGTCTGAGAAAATACAAGGAATAATTTCTATTCTTTTAAATTTGCTGAGGTTAGACTTGTGACCTAAGATGTGATCAATTTTAAAGGATGTTCTATGGGCTGATGAGAAGAATGTGTATTCAGTTTTGTTAGATGAAGTGTTCTATAGATGTCTGTTAAATCCAAATGTTGAATGGTTAAGTTTATGTACAAAATTTAATTGCTTAGCTTCTTATTGGAGGGTCTATCCAACACTGCGAAAGGAGTGTTAAAATCTCCAACAATTATGGAGCTGGAGGAAATCAAGTTGCTCATTTCTGTTAAGAGTCTCTCATAAATCGAGGCACATTCTGGTTGGGTGCATAAATGTTAATAATTGAAATGTCATCATGTGGAGTGTTACCCTTAACAAATATGAAGTGACCATCCTTATCTTTCCTTACTTTTTTTGGTTTAAAGCCTATTGTATCTGCAAATAAAAGTGCAACACCTGCTTTTTTCTCATTTCCATTTGCCTGAAATATAGATGGCCATCCCTTCACCCTGAGTCTATATTTATCTTTTATTGTAAGATGAGATTCCTGTATGCAGCAGATACCTGACCTGAGGTTTGGTATCCAGTTAGGCAACCAGCACCTTTTTAGAGGGCAATTTAAGCCATTCACATTAATTGAGAATATTGACAAGCATGGTAGAATTTTGTTTATAGAGCTTTTCAAAAGTCCAGTGGACATTTTAAATACTTTCTCCACTTTGGAATTTGGAATTTGATCAAAAGTTTCTTTGTGAGTTTACTTTTGTGGTGGAGAATTTTGCTGGTGATTATGAAGGATAGGTCTGAGAATATCCTGGAGAGCTGGTTTGGTTATGGCAAATTTCTTCAACATGTAAATGTCATTAAATTATTTAATTTCTCCATCATAAATTAATCTCAGTTTAGCTGGATACAGGATCCTATGTGGAAAGTTATTTTGTTTTAGGAGATTAAAAGTAGATGACCACCCTCTTCTAGCTTGAAACGTTTTAGCAGACAGATCTGTGTAGTCATTCTGATATTCTTCCCCTTGTAGGTTATGTTTTTCTTATGTCTGGCTGCTTTCAGAATTTTGTCCTTCATATTAACTTTAGTGAAGTTAATTATCATGTGCCTGGGGGATGTCTTGTTTGGGTTGAGTCATGCCAGTGTTCTGAAACTGTCTGCTATCTGAATTTCAGAATTTCTTGGCATGTCTGGAAAGTTATCCTTCATAAGCTCATAAAGAAGAGCCTCTGTGCCTTGCAAAGCAACTTCATCACCTTCAGGGATTTGTATAAGGTGAATATACGTTTTCTTTGAAATATCCCAGAGCTCACTGAGAGAGTAATCCGTTTTGTCCTCCATTTCTCTTCCTCTGTGAGCATTTGGGAGCCATCAAAAAATTTTGTCTTCAATGTCAGAAATCCTTTCTTCTGCCTGCTCTGTTCTGTTACTGAGAGATTCTACTGTATTTCTCAGATCTTTGATGGCTGCAAATTCGTGTCTCCATGTGTTGAAATCTTTGGTGATTTTGTATTTGAATTCATTAAATTCTTGAGACAACTTTGATATGCTCCTTGAATTTCTAATTCTAACTTTATCTCCATTCTATTAGTCTTATTTGCAATCCAAATTCTGAATTCGATTTCTGACATCTCAGCCACTTGTTTATAAATGGAATCTTCAGTTGTGTCCACCATGTCATTCTTTGGGGGATTTGATCTACTCTGGTTATTCATGTTACTGGAGCTTTTCCACTGATTCCACCCTGGTTAATCATGTTACCCTAGTTTTTCCACTGATTCCACCCCATGATTATTTCACACTGTTTGGCTAGATGAGCAGATAAGGTGAAGTTGGGTTGGGCACTCCTGGAGTAGTGATTAACCAGCCCTTTGCCCAAGAGCTGGCACTGGTGTCTGTACCTTTTCCCCTAGAGTTTTGCAAAGGATCTTTACAGTGCTACAGCCTTAGACACTAGGGAATTACTTGGTGTGGTGGGGCTAAATAGCTCTGTTTAGTTTTCAGGTGGTCTTTGTCCTACCCTAGTGAATCACTTACTCTGGGTTAAAGTCTCATCTGTGGAGAAATAGCAGCAGTTAAGTAACACTGCCTCCCATGGGTAACAACTGGAAAAGGAAAATCAAACCTTCCCACAGCCACACACCCAGGGTACCACTTTGGATAGTCCTTGGGTGATTGGTCCGGTCTGAGAGATCCAAATCAATTATCCCACTCAGTACCCATTCACAAGTTGGAGAGTTCAAAAGGGCTCTGGCAACTAGATAGCAGGATTCTGCTGGCAGCTCATGTATGACTTACTCTGGTGCTCTGTGAGGTCAGAAGGATCCACCCAGGAAATAAATTAGTCTGAGAAGGTTGATGCCTACTTTCCCATGTTGCACCTCTGTCACACCCAATCACTGGTAACCCTGCAGGGCTGTGACCCAGTTCTCTCCAATGAGCAGATGCTCCAGAGGTTTGCACCTGCCTGAGTCACAGGGAGATATATGTCTCCTCAGCCAGGCCGCTGCTCTCTGCCACTATCCGGCAGGGGCAGCTGAGGCCTGAGAACTTCAGGTGCTTAAGGGAAGCTGGAGTGGTTCACTCAGTTTCAGCCCTGCCCCTGATTGATGTTACTGAAACTTACATTGTGGTAAAATTTGTTTCTGTTTCAGTTATATTCCCCTGTGGACCAGGTGCTGTTTGAGTTCACAGAAACTGCAACTCAGCCCCGGTCTGTGCTGTTGCCTGGGTCTGTTGTATCTGTTGCTGTTGTTCTCTGTGTTGGGGTGGGTACAGTTAGAGCTCACACTTGGTTCTTGGTTCCTGCCTCTCCCCACTTGCTTTTGTCTCAGTTATGATCCCCTGAGGGCTGGGTGCTGCTTAGGCTCACTAAAGCAGTCCTTCTAGCTGAGCCTAGACCTGGGAGTATGCTGTGTCTGCACGCATGTATTCTATTCTCTGCTGCTCCGCCCCACCCAGGCATGTACCGCTTCAGGTGTACACTTTCCTCGCAGAGCCTGCGTTTCCATCCCAGATCTGTTCTGCCAGTGGCTGACACCAGAGAAGATGCCCAGCATCCTCTGGTTGCTCAGAGAGGCAGGGAATGTCTTTCTAAAATATTCCCAGGGGGTTGAGCCCAATTGTTCCTGCCACCACTGCTACTCTGTATGGCAGAGCACTGCCGCTCCCTCCCATATGGTTCCCGTAGTTCACCATCTACTCCTTACTCCCGTGCCACAGAATCAGCACAGACTAGCAGCGGCCCACACCTTGTCCACATCTCTTGAGAAAATGCCCAAGAATCTGGACTCTATGTGGGAATAGGCTTCCAGACATTGGGGTGAGAGTGGAGGGGGAGTGCTACGAGTTCAAAATTGCAGTTAGAGAATATATACAGTTTTATACCTGGTAGGAGAGTGCCATGGAACACTGGTGGGTCCTTTCTGGGGAAGGAGTTCTGGTTTTTGAGGGTCTCTGCATGGGATAAAATAGGAGGGATATGAACTCTGCTCTCTTGCTTGTATGTAGAAAGTATACTGTGAGCCATTCTCTTGGGGGAGGGGACTCCCATCTGCTTGGAGACAGATTTTGTACCTATTGTTTGTTTCCTGGGGGTTGCAACTTGCCTCAGCAGGGTTGATGTGCATTTTTCCACCTTCTTTGTTGGCTCAGCTCCAAACCATTAGCTTACTTTCTAATCTTCTGTCCTTTAACTCTCCTTCTAGATGGGAGCCTCTGTGGAAAGTTGGCTCCAGTTAGCTTTCTTGATGCTGCCCTTTTCAATAATTACAAGTTTAAAATACCCTGATGTTGACTTTGTGTCTGTAGCTCAGTGGTTAGGGCGCTGGACACATGCACTGGTGCTGGTGGGTTTGAATCCAGCCTGGGTCTGCTAAACAATGGCAACTACAACAAAAAAATAGCTGGGCACTGTGGCAGGTGCCTATAGTCCCAGATACTTGGGAGGTTGAGAGCTGTGACACCATATCTATCAACAGTGACAAAGTGACACTCTGTTAAAATAAAATAAAATAAAATATAAAAACCCTGATGGAGGGGTGGCACTTGTGGCTCAAAGGAGTAAGGTGCTGGCCCCCTATGCCGGAGGTGGTTGGTTCAAACCCAGCCCTGGCCAAAAACTGCCAAAAAAAAAAAAAAAACGATGGAATTTTTATTTCTTTTTTTTTTTAATTTTTTTTTATAAACAATGTCACTCTGCTGCCCAGGCTAGAGTGCCATACTATCAGCATAGTTCACAGCAACCTCAAACTCCTGGTTTCAAGTGATCCTCCTACTTCAGCCTACTGAGTAGCTGGACTGCAGGTATGAATCACCAGGCTCTCCT
>CAUYQV010059722.1:0-15649 GCA_963574575.1 Galagoides demidoff
GGGGGCTTCCTTCCTGCATTTACACACGCACACACACTCCCACGGATTCCCCTTGCTGTAGACACGCGCCCACACACCCCTAACAGGGGATGGGAGGAAATGGTGTCTTCTGTGAGGAGTTGTTATGCTCAGGTAGGCGGGTGGCGGGGGGGGGGGGGGGATTAATTAAAGGCTATTTCCAAGTCCAAGCAACTTCCGTTGGTACATCCTATGGACATTAGACAATTCCAGAGAGGCAGGAAGTTGAAGGGAAAAGGTGGGGGCTGGAGAAATGAGGGAGAGACCCCAATCCTGCATACACTTTGGTCCACCTTGCCAATCACTAGCACCTGGTACCAGGGCCTGGAGATGCATTGTTTAATTAGCTTCCCAGGTGCTTTACAAATGTGCTTTCTATGTTGGAAAACAGTTGATCAATGTTTACTTCTCTCTTTGAATTCTATTTCCTGAGTTCGATTGAGTAAATTATTATACATAATAATACTTACTATTTAGTTAAGTGTATGCCCTTGTCAGGCCCCACACTAGAGGCTCCAAGTGCTACATTAATTTAAATCTTCAGAACCCTATAGGTAAATATTTATATAATGCCCATTTTACAGATGAGGATACCGAGGTTCCATTGTGCCCTAGGTCACACACAAAATGTGGCAGAACTGAAGTTTTGAGTTCAGGTCTATTGACAATTCAGCCCTAATCTCAACTTCTAAGATGTAATTAATGCATTACACTTTAAAAATTTCCATTAGATCTGAAAAATCCCCATTTCTTCTGCTGGAGCTCTTTGATTTTCTAAGGTAGCTATGAAATAAGTTAGGAGTTCTTGGAGAGAATAAAATGGTCTCATATGTATGTGTTAACACTTTGTTGTTCTGAGTCTTTCTTTTAAAATCCACCAGACGTGAGCTTCCCATGGCTAGAAACATAGCTGATTCATCCTTCCAACCCAGTATTCCACAGAGCGTCACTTAGCCCATAGGAGGTGCCTAGGCAATGCTGAAAGGAAATTAAATAAAATCAGATTCAGGGTTTTGCTCTAGATGTGTCCCAAATAAGCTCATAAGGGGACCAGCAGCCACAAAAATAGCGCTGAGTGAATAAGTCCAGCAGATGCCAAGTGGGCTCACCACTCTTCTATAACTGCTCTTATTAAACTTCAGAGTCTTGGAGCTGGTAGGCAGGCCACAGGTAAAACCCTCTCTCAGCTGTGCAGGCCGCACCTGATGAGCCATCTTCCAGATTCTGGAGGCCCCTCTCTCCCAAATCTGTGTTGCTCACAGGCCCATTTTTTATACAAACACACTTGTGCTTTATACACACTCAAATCAAGAGATCACCCCATGTACACTTGTCAAGAAGAAGGACGTGCAGTCAGGATGTGAACTGCATTTGAACCAGGGCACAAGTTTTCTTGTCTCTCATACGCTAAGTGGGGTTCACATGAGCATTTGGGATGACACATGGAAAACACTCCACACAGAGCCTGGCTCCCAGCAGGCACTGGGGAAAAGCAGTGGATCCCAACCACTTTCTTGCACATTTCTGCCGCAGCTGCTGGTTCCCTTGTAAAACAGAAACACACCCCAAGAACTTGGGCTCCATCACATAGTTCTCATATTCTTAAACCCATTCTGCTCAAGTCTCAGCTTTTTGCAATCTCCCAAAGATGACTTCCCCTTTGGGAAGCCTAGCCTTCTAGCCCCTGAAGTGTGTCCTGAGCCCATTCCTTACGTTCCTATGTTTCCATTTCCAGTTTGCTCCTAACCTGAGCCGTGTCCCCCCACCTGGCCCGGGAACTTGTGAGATAGAACCAAACAATAGGAAACAGAATTCGGTCACACACATGGAAAAAAAGATTATGAAAATGAAAAGTAAATAAATATGGATGCTGAGGACCTAATTCTGATAAGCGGATTTTCAAAATTAGCCATTTGCAAGAGTAGATTAAACGTATTTAATGTGGTGGGTGGAAAGAAGTCGATTAAGATGCACAGCAAACCCCATTTCAGCAGATTCTGGGGAGAAGGCATGCAGGCCCCCTTTGCGGTGAGCATGTTTGCTGGGATAAACGCTGAATGCCTCTTAAGAGCACTAATTTGCTGTTGTGCTGGTAAACAGGCCTCCTGGAAAGGGGCCACTCACTGCCTTCTGTACATGAGGCAGACCAGCAGGATGGGGAGGGGACCACCGGGTGGGCTGAAGCTGGCAGCAGGCCTACCTAGAGGGCCAGCCTGGGGGCATGGGGGACCTTGTGGCCAGCGGGGATGCGGGAAGGAGCCAAGGACAAAGGAATGGCATCGCCCTCCCTTCACCTTCCCAGCCAGCCACCCTCCACCCCATCCTTTGCAGAGAGGATGCTGATCCCAGAATACCTTGCAGCTCCTTCCATGGCAACAGCCACACTCCCTCCCAGCACTGCTCTGCCTCCTTACTTCCTTCCCACTGCTCCTCACAGCCCGCTCCGTCCCCAGAGCCAGGCCTCCTTGGCAACCCCCTTGGGCAGGTGACTGGCCCCATTCTCAGAAGAGGGGTGATCAGGTGGTCACCAAGGTAAACATCAGACCACCTGCAAGCAAAAGGGGAGAAGGCCTGAATCCCAAAATGCCCAGGCTCTGTCCTTCCCTGGGACACCACTTTTGAGGACCTCAGAGCCCTGAAAAACACAGGGCATGTTTTAGGTTTGAGGAAACAGTTGGAATGTGGTTTACTATCACCAATGCTAGAGGGCCGGAGAGAAGCCAGTGATCTAACAAACACTTCCTGACATCTTTAAATGTGATCCCAGTGTTCACACTTGAGACCAATCTTAAATTGCCTCTAGGTCATTGCTTATAGGACCTATGTCTCCAAGTCGCCATAAGATCCTAAATGTTTTAGCCAGGGTGGAACTGTCATGGGGTGAGGGACAGAGAGCACTCGCCTAGCACTGACCTGGGTCCAAGTGTTCCATGTCATTCACTCCCTGGGGGTTGAGTGTCTCAACACACTTAGAATTAACCCCATTGGCCCTGCATGGTTTGCTTGCTCCTAACCTCTCTG
Organism: Galagoides demidoff; assembly: GCA_963574575.1. Taxonomy (NCBI): domain Eukaryota; kingdom Metazoa; phylum Chordata; class Mammalia; order Primates; family Galagidae; genus Galagoides; species Galagoides demidoff. The sequence continues at coordinate 3,040 of CAUYQV010059722.1, forward strand.
ACCAAATCCCCCCACACACAGTTGGGATGCCTCTGTCACAGCAAACCTCTTCCTATCCCTTTAGCATTCTGCATCCATTCCTGCCCCAGGACCTTTGCATTTGCTGTTCTCTCTGCCACTGTTGACAGCAGGCAAGTCTCAGCCCAAAGGCCAGCTCCCCAGAGACATAGCTCCCACCTCCCAGCCGCACTGTTAGCCCTGGATTTTTCTTGCCTTCCCAGCACTTGTCGCTATTTGTTTCACTGATTTGTTTGCAATTTTACCATCTGCGTCCTGACCTCATAAAAATAAGGGCCCTGTCTGTCTGGGAGAGCTGTGTCCCAGCACTGAAAATGGGCTTGTGAAGTGAGGAAGCTAGGACTGGAGCCTTCCCCACTCTGACAAGTGGCACACATGGTACGAAATGGGGATGAGGTGGTGTCGAGACAGGGACAGGTCCCCATCCCTGATAACTCCTGTCTGAGCTACCCACAGAGACCCATGAGGAAAATACCTTTCATTCCCTGGAGAGCAGGGCTCAGAGGAGGCTGAAAAATGCAGGTGTGGTCTACTTCTCTCCCATTTCACAGATGTATATGGATGTGAAACCCTCAGCTTGAGTGGCAAAATGGACTCAACCTAGGCTGGCTAGGGTGGGGCAGGTGGAACTTAAGGCATAGTCTCTCCCTAGAAGCACGGCATCTGGGACTAAGGTAGTGTTTCTCAAATGTTTCAAAGTAGGAGAACTGCTGGAGTCATCGTTCAAAAGGTTGTTTTCACTGCCCTGCCCTGTTCCCTTGGCAGGCCTGAAAGGGTCCTGGAGTCTGCATGGTTTTTTTTTTGAGACAGAGCCTCAAGCTGTCCCCCTGGGTAGAGTGCCGTGGCATCACAGTTCACAGCAACCTCCAACTCCTGGGCTCAAGCAAGTCTCCTGCCTCTGCCTCCCAAGTAGCTGGGACCATAGGCACCCACCACAATGCCCTGCTATTTTTTGGTTGCAGCCATCATTGTTGTTTTGGCAGGTCTGGGCTGGTGTCGGACCCTCCACCTTAGGTGTATGTGATTGGTGCCTTAGCCACTTGAGCCACAGGCGCCGAGCCGAGTCTGCATGTTTAACGGGCATGCCCAGGTAACTCTGAGACAGGAGCTATGGGGACCCACATGCTTTGACTTGGAAGTGCTGGTCAGAGACCAGGGGAGCCAACATGGTAGTGGTCCCTCCAAAATCATGTTTCCCTCTACCCCAGGTCTCTGAACCAGTCCCCCCTGACATCCTTTCTGGAGTGAGGCCATGAGTTTCAGTGAAGCCTGGCTGCTGTGAGCCCATAGGATCTGAAAGTCCCCAAAGTGTAGTTTCCATAATGGAAAGGAAGGAGGAAAGGCATCCAGTCCAGTTCTTCCCTATTGTCCCTGTGCCTGGCCAGGGCTACCCAAAGGGTGGAACAATCCACCTCAGCAGTGACCCCCATGGGGGCAGGTAGGAAAGGGACAGGGATGGCTTTGAAGAGTGCAGGTAGAGATGACTCAGTTCCAAGGAGAAGGTTGCTTGAATGTGGCCCCTCAGGAGAGTGTGGGCTGACCCTGACAACTCTCAGTGTTCCAAGTGAGAAAGGCCTCCTGCAAACCCCTGGTCCCTCCTTCTGCTGAGCCTGAGTGCCCCCCTCAAGGTGGGTATGAACTCTGTAGTTTCTCCCTGGAGGCCAGTGGGGGAGCCCAGCAGGTCAATGAGCCAAGCTGTCCCACCTTGACCTTCACATACAAGATGTGACCCCTAGAGAGGATTCTGTCTATGGGTGGTACCCTGTGCAAGGCAGTCCTAAGATGGGGAGGACAGAGGTGACCGTGGTCGCCCCGCTCTGTCTGGATGCTCGACACTGGTCTGTTTGTTCCAATAATTCAACTTACTGCTTGAGGGGCACCTTTTCCATAAGAGGGGAGCTGGGATAGGCAGAGAAGCAGGTTTGGAAATTAAAATTGCAGTGAAAAAAAAAATTTTTTTTTTGAGACAGAGTCTCATTATGTCGCCCTCTGTAGAGTTCTATGGCGTCACAGCTCACAGCAACCTCTAACTCTTGGGCTTAAGCGATTCTCTTGCCTCAGCCTCCCAAGTAACTGGGACTATAGGTGCCTGCCACAATGCCTGGCTATTTTTTTGTTGCAGTTGTCATTGTTGTTTAGCAGGCACGGGCTGGGTTCGAACCTACCTGCCTCAGTGTTTGTGGCCAACACCCTAACCACTGAACTATGGGCTCCAAGCCAGCAGTGAACATTTCTTAAGCAGCAGCCTCGTGCCAGACTCTGGGCCAAGCCATGGGCAGGGTTTTCTTATCTGTCCAGTTCCCAAGCACCAGATAAATGATCCAGGAGCCCAGACTCCTGCCTACCTTGAGGCCTCCCAGGTCTGCTTAAGTGAGACGTGGAAGTTGCAGGGCAAAGCAAGCTGAAGATGAATGGTGGGTCACTGGCAGGGTCTGGTTAGAGCAGCATTGACAACCACCCAGGCACATTGTGGCTCAAATCAGTTGCTAAAATATCAAAAGGCTTCCATCTCAGGTGGTGAGAAGCTGCTACCTCTGGCTCCCAGAGGTCCCCACTCCTCTGTTCTGATCACTCTGCCCCTAGATCCAGTCTCCAGAGCCTTCTGGACCTGTCTATCCCATGGCTGGCTATAGCCCTGCTGGCTCAGCACCCTGGTCCCTCAGATTGTGAAATATTTTAACCATCACCCTAGGTTTCAGGAGACATTTGGTACAGATCTGACCCAAAGACCTCCCTAAACTACAGACATTTCAGTCACTTCCTGGATCAGCAGAAAGACCCAGATAGGAACCTCATACCGTCACAGACATGGATCCAGATTTAACCAGAAATGTCCATAGAATGCGTTGCACATTCAAGGCACTTGGAGCCTTGCAGGCTGCAAAGCCCTGAGTCTCTTGCAGGCTGGAACTCAGCTCCTGCCCCCACCTGATACCTTTCTTGACCCTGACAATGTAGATTTTAAAATTAGTCTTCAGTTTTGAACAAGAGCAAAAATCATTATAATTTATCTTGTTTTCATCTTGTATTGCCGAATCCTATCTTAGGGTCTCTGCAGTTTGTTATTTGTTTGGTTTTTTCTTTCTTCTTTGTTGCCAATGAGCTGTTTTCTGAATCCAGTTGCCTGTGTTGGCGGGAAGCACAGGCCTCCCACGCATTGCTCAACCTGGCCTTCTCAGCTTGCATGTTAGGGGAGAGGGGCACTGTGGGCCCGATGCCAGATGGCTCTGGGAGCCACAACAGGAGGACAGAGATGGGGGGTCCGGGGAGGAGGGCGCTGAGTACAAAGGTAAGCAATTTTGAGGCTAATTACCCGTGGCAACAATGGCCTCAAGGACGGGGGATGGCTGAAAAGTAGAAAGTAATATTGAGCCAACCACATGATAGTGGAAGGTGCTGCCCAGCTGGGGAATTGGCTGCTACCTTTCCCTCAACTTGGTGGGGGGTGCTAGGGAAAATTTCAGAATCTAACAGGACAGAGAAGCTGGCAGAAGGATCTGAGAAGCTCAGTCTAAAGGGAGGAATCTGTGGTTAGGACAGAGGAAAGAGAAGATGAGAACAGGTGCCCTGAGGTCCATCCACCCCTCCCAGTCACCCTGTGCCCCAGCCTGCAAAGCCCTCTGAGTAACTCGGGCAAGTTTGCTCCAGACCCAGGGAGCGTCTTTACTGCAAGAACATCTTGTTGTCCTTGAGCGGGTGGTGATAGATGGAGAAACCACTCAGAGAAGGGAGGTATGTTGCCCAGGGTCACCCGGAGAATTAATATCATAATCGAGAATACCAACTAGGCCTCCTATTTACTAGACAAAATAGCACTAGGGGATGTGCTGAGAGAGGTGAGAAAATAGAATTCGAAATCATTTTTTATTTCTCTGCAAATGTATTACAATTAGTGTTGGTTTGGGTTTTTCCCCCCTCTCTTCCCCTGGAGATGCTTTCTCCCGTTCACACACGGTTGCCCAGACCCCATGTCTCCCTGGATTTGATTCCCCCACTCACTGCTTGCCCTAGCAGTTTCTCAGTGCAGGATGTCCAGGCAGGGTCTGCAGGATCACCAGGGGTGGGGCCAGTGTCACCACCAGGTTCACTCCGGGGCCACCCCTGCAGGACAGATGTATACCTGGGAGCCCACAGCTACCACGCACTCTGCTACAACTGTGGGCTCAGCGGGGCAGCTGGAGAGCGAGTTTCCAGTACCCCCTCTCTGCCTATACTGGGCCCCTTGAGCAGAATGCTTCACTTCCTTGAGCCTCAATATTTCCTCTTTGTAAAATGCAGCTACTCTCCTAAAGTTATTACAAAGATCAAATGCAACCCATGAGCTTACAGTGCCTCGGGTGCAGTAGGCGAGAATTGATGGCCATGTTGCCAGACACTGTTGTCCCAAGCAATGGTTAAACTGGAAGAGTTTGTGAGGGCAACTTATGTGGGAACTTTCAAGAGCTATGAAATTAATTAGAGGATGTTAACTGTAGAAATAAAGTAACAGAAGAAAATTACCTCTAAAGAATTAGAACAAAGCAATTACTGAGAAAGAAATGATGTTGAGGAGGAGCAAGACACACGCAAGCAGCTGTGGTGTGGGGACCCAGGGAAGCACAGCCTGTCTGTCAAGGGGCCTGAGCTGTAGAGGACCAGCACCACTGAGAAGCCCTTGGGGTTCCCCTCACTGTGGGAAACTGAGGCTGGCAAGCAGGTAGAAACCAGGGCCACATAGTTAAGCTCAGGCTTTCAAGCAGTGGGGCAGAACACGAGGTAAGTGACAATGCAGATCTGGATTCTAGTCTCTGTTCTGCTGTTCCCCAGCTGCTCGACTTTGGGCACATCACTGAAGGAGACTGGAAACAACAAACTCTAAGATCCTTTCCAGGCCCCAAGTCTAGGAGTCTAAATACTCTGGAATATCAGGGCAGGGCATGTGTGCTAGGGAATTAGTACCAGCTAGAACAGGAGGGCTTGGAGAGAACTTGAAATAAAATGGAACTAGGCTGGAATCCCTGTCTGAGTATTAGGCAAGTCCTTCTATCACAGCATTCTCATCTGTCAAATGGGAAGAAGAATCTCTATCTGCAGAGGCAGTTGAGATAAAGTATGTGAATACAGGCTCGGCTGTTGTTATAAGCTGGTATTCCATTTGCTTCATAGCCAGGTCAGCCCTGCTCTGGGCTCCCTGCCCTGTGTGAAGCTTGTACAGAATTTATATCCCTCTCCACTTGGCGTGGCCCTTTAGAGTAGGACAAGACAAGCAACATATCCCATCCTTCTGACCACAGTGTTTGGTTGGGAGTAGGCATGTGTCCTAATCCAGACCTATTAGAAAGAATCTTAGAATTTTTTCAGGGAATGCCTGGCTATGGACATGTTCTAATTCCCATGTTAAACAGGAGTCATATGGTCTGAGGAACCACTAGATGTTCTCACAAGGAGTCCTGGATCCAGCCATACCTGAAGCTAGACTGCTACATGAGGCAACATATTTCTTATTTGCTGAAGCCAGCCTGGTTTATTCTTAGCTACTAATTAACAAAGCCTCTCCCATTCCATGAAATCTCCCTCATATGAAATTGAGATTTCATAAATGCTGACTCCAGGGTGGGAATTTTTAACTCTAGTTTGCACCATCATCTTAGCGGCAGCAATCATCAGGCTGCTGCACATGGCAGTTGCTGCCTGGCACACCCCTCTTACTCACGAGCACTGCACATTCACCTTGCTGTTTAGCATTGCTAGGAAACACCCTGGTCTCAGCTCTGGGACCCTGTGCAGCCAGGCTCAGAGATGCCTTAAATAAAGTCTGCAGCCCTGAAACTGTTCAAATGCATCTGCATCAACCAGAACAGCAAGGGGATGCCTTTAAATAGATTATCACCAAGAGCCAACCAGGACAGGCAAAGTTTGCCTTTGGCATCATCTTCTCCCTTGTTCCTGTGCCCCTCCTCTGTCTGCTTTGAGCATGCCTCACCCAAACCCTGTCACAAATTAATTCACCCATTAGTGACTTAATATGTTACTCCTCTGGTTTGAAAAGAAGGACAGAACACAGGAGTGGAGAATGTTTAGCCTAAGGGATAAGCTTGTGATGACGGAGTTTTAGGCTTTCTAAAAACCTTGGCAGAACCATGAACTATATGTTTGGGGACAGAGGAACTTCTCCCACCCCCCTCCTCCAGCCACCCACTGAGCCTTCATTGTCCCCATAATTGCCTTCGGTGACCATGAATACTTATTCTTTCCTTTCTCCTTGCAGACTGCTCCTCGGAGTCCATTCCGTGCAGACTCCAGTTCAGGTTTGCGCTCTCCCCCCTCAGGGAGGATGGGAGGAGGAAGGCGGATGCCTGGGCTCTCAGGCAAGGGTGCCCTCAGCCTCCTTCAGTGCCTGGGATCAGATTTTCTGCTTGGTTAGGTGGGATCCATCATTGGCTACAGGACTTTGAAGGGGAACCTCCTGGGGGCTGGTCTTTGGCTGGTTTCTAGGAAGTCAGGTCGTTCTCAGCCCTCACCCATGGAGCCAGACCCCTCACCCCTGAGGGCTACTGTCTTTGCCAATTGCCAGGCACATTTCTAAAGCCCTCAGGTGCATTCTCTCATTTAATGCTCAAGACCAGCCTATGAAGAAGGCACCTCCATCATATAGACTGGGAACGAGAGGGTCAAAGAGGTCAAGTTGCCTGCCCAAGGTAACACGGGCCAGGAGCAGCAGAGCCAGGATTTAAGCCCAGGGAGGCTGGCTCCAGAGCCCATGACCTTGGCTTGTGCCACTACGGGACCTCCCTGTTCAGCCCTGATTTATTCCTTCCTGCTACTTTTATTGACTGCTACCAGACCCTTGAGTGAGGCAGAGTGCAGTCTTTATCTGACTCTCTACCAGGTAGGCGATGAACCCCATTTCACAGATAAGAACACTGAGAGTGAGAGGAGAGACACTATTGACCTCAGATCATCTAGCTGGTAAATGATTGTTGGGGGTTAAATTCTGGTCCCAAACCCCTGCTTTGCTTTTTGGGGTCCAAGAACTGCTGAGTCTTAAGCCTACAGAACTTGTTCTTTTTAACTTTTTATTTTGAAACTATTATAGATCTGCAGGAACTTGCAAAACAGTACAGAGAGGTCCCAGGTACCCTTCACAGGGTTCTCCCCCCATGGTTAGATCTTACATAACACTAGTTAATTCCAAGACCAGGAAAGTGACATTGGCACAACGTATGCAAGTCGTTCTACATCATTTTGTCACATGAAGCCACCACAGTGATCAAGATACAGAATTGTTCTGTCACCACAAAGATGTCCTTGTGTCACTCCTTCCTAGTCACACTCACCTCCTCCCCTCCACCAACACCAATTCCTGGCAACCATAAAGCTGTTTGCCATCTCTGTAATTCTGCCATGTCAAGAATGTTATATAACCAGAATCTCAGAATATATTATCTCCTGAGATTGGCTTTTTTCACTCACAAAGACTTTACCTTAAACATCTATCGAGTATCTACTTATGTATTAGGCACATGTTCGTCCCTTTCAAGAATATATTGCATAAGACTCTTTTGGTTGCTGGTGACAGAACCCACCCCAGACATGCTATAAAAGAGAACGTATTGGCACTGGTAACTGAACAGTCCAGAAGTGGATCTGGCTTCAGGCCCAGCTGGATCTAGGGGCTTGTTAGAACTGCTCTTATCTCCATGTTTTGGCTCTCCTCTTCTCTCTGTTGGTTTTCCTTACAGGCTGGCTCTCACCACTTGGAAGCCACCAGTAGCTCTGCCCCACAACCTGCTCACTCACAGACCCAGGGCAAGGAGCACCCCTTCCCTTAGAAAAGTTCCTGCCAAGGGTCAGGTCCTTATTGGCCCAGCCGGGTGCTCACTTTCCCGGAACTGTAAATTCAATCACTGGAGAAGGGTGAATTTACAGTGCTCTGATTGGTTAATGCTTGGTCACGTACCCTCTCCTGTCAGCCCTTCCCAAATTGAGGGGCAAGCCTGAAGAATATTTGGGGCCTGTTGCCAGAGGAAGGGATGCTATCCCAGGCTGGGCCTATGGGGTAGGTGATAGTGTTACACTGCCTCAGCTCAACTGGTTTATTTTTCAAAATATATGAAGAAAGTCAGGTTTGGAAAGGCTAAATAACCTCCCAAATTCAGAGCTCTAGGTCCTAGGGAATGGCGCTGCAGAGACTTGAACTCTAAGCTTGTGACTCTTGTTTGCTTTCTCCTCTCCCAAGCTGTCTCCCGCCCCCACGCCCTTCTGGAAATGCCCACTCTCTCCTTATTTCTATGCTCAGATGCAAAATTGAAAGACTTTGGCATCAAGCAAAGCTGGGCTTACACCCAGCTTTTACACTGAGGCGTTTTAGTTTCTGCCTCAGCCCCGCTATTGCCTTTGATCTCTCTGAGTCTCTTTGGTCTCTCTGAGACTTGGCAAATGGACCACCGACCCTATGGGCTCTTAGGAGGCCTCCAGTGGGGGCGGTCCCTGAAGGGATCCTCCATGGGATGCAGGCTGGCACCGAGCTGCTCGCAGTCACATCCCCCTGTGCGTGCTGGTGCTGGCACCCACTCCACGCGGGGGCTGCCACGTGGCTTCACAAGAGCCAGGAAGGAGACGGCCACCATCCAACAGTGAGGACAGGCAGATGGAGCAAGTGACTCAGCATGGGGGGCCAGATGTGGCCAGATGAGAAGAGTAAACATGATGGCTGAAGGCCAAACCTGCCCCTGCCCCCTCAGAGCTGAGCAGGAATGGTGGGGCCTGGGTGGCAACACAGGAAAGATGGGGATGGGGGAGATGGACGGCCCCATCAGGCTCAGCAGAGTGAGGAAAAGCAGACAGATGGTCTCGTTAAAGAAACCAGCCCACATTAGGGAGCAGGGCTCCTCGTGGGGGCAGGGGACCCAAAGCGGAGTCCCTTTGGCAGGGACTCCTTCATGGCTGGCCCAGGGCTGGGCCTGCCCTCATTCTGTCTAAAGTAGCCTTTCCCCTGGGTCTGTCCCAGGTGTAATTGCCGTTGGGACCAATGGCTTAGAAGCATGGGCCACAGCATGGGATGTGGAGTGCCCCCCACTCCCCATCCCAAGATAGCCTCTGATCCCCATTGCTGACAGTATAATTTTTTGAGCACTTTCCCCCCAGACAGGGTACTAGGTCTTGAGGTATGTCACCTCCACATTGCATTTGCTCTCCCTTCAACCTGGAACCCTCTCCCCTCAGGTCCCACATGCAGATTCTTCCTCAGCTATCACCACCTCCGAGAGAAGGCATCTGAAGTGGCCCCATGACTTCCCAGCTTTGCTTCACCACAGCCTTATTGTTATCTGAATTCATCCCTTTCCTTTCCTCATTGGCTTTGTCCCTTGCTATCATCAATAAGAGAGAGTTCTCCTCCAGGACAGGCACTTGGTCTGTCTTGTTCCTGGCTGTGTCCCATGTCCCAGAACAGTGCCTGGCACACAGTAGGCACTTGCTAAATGTGTAATCTGAACCTTCACAGCCTGGGAAGTGAGGGCACCATACACATGTAGCACCATGCACTTGTCTCCTCCACTCCTAGTCTGCCCTACTAGGACAGAAGCTTAGGAAAGAGGCACTTTTTGTCCATAGCCTAGTGCTTTGTTGGTTCAATGACTAGTCCTGGGGTAGATATCATCACCTGAGGAAACTGAGAGTGGAAGGAGAGAGCCTTCCAAAGGGCAAGGGAGGAGGGATCCGGAGGATGCGCCTGCTTGCTCTGTAGGCCACAGCCAGAGGAGGGTCCAGAGTTAGCTGCCTGCCCCAGACACCTCCCCCACACACTGCTTGCCCAGGGAAGGTGCCTGGGCCCTGAGCTAACCACCAGTGACTGTAGGGGAAGGTAGGTAAATACTGGCCCCCAAGGGCATCCAGGCCCTAATCCCTGCAACCTGTGAATATGTTCCCTCACAAGGCAAAAGAGACTTTGCAGATGTGATAAAGTTAAGGATCTTGACATGGGATGGTTTTCTAGGGTTATCTGGGTGGGCCCTCGATGTAAACATGAGTGTCCTTACAAGGGCAAGGCATAGTGAGAGTTGACTACAGAAAGAAGCAGGAGCTATGACAACAGAAGCAAAGGGTTGGAGTGATGTAAGGAAAGGGAATTCTGCCAGGGCAGGCAGGCGTCCCTGGAAACTAGAAAGAGCAAGGAAGAGCTTCTCTCCTTAAGCTTCCAGGGGAGCCAGGCTGCTGACAGCTTGACTGAAGCCCAGTGACACTAATTTTGGATTTCTGGCTCCCAGACCTGTAAGAGAATAAATGTGTGTTGAGGCAGCACCTGTGGCTCAGTGAGTAGGGCACTGGCCCCATAGACCAAGCGTGGCAGGTTCAAACCCGGCCTCGCCAAACTGCAACAAAAAAAATAGCTAGGCGTTGTAGCAGGCACCTGTAGTCCTAGCTACTCAGGAGACTGAGGCAAGAGAATTGCCTAAGCCCAAGAGCTGGAGGTTGCTGTGAGGTGTGATGCCATAGCACTCTACCCAGGGAACAAAGTGAAAGTCTGTCTCTAAAAAAAAAAAGGAAAAATTAAAAAAATAAAATAAAAAGTCACCAAGATATAAAGTATCAGTTTTGCAAGATGAAAAAGTTCTGGAGGTCTGTTGCACAATGATAAGAATATACTTAACACTACTGAACCATGCATACACTTACATATCGTTAGGATGGCAAATTTGTGTTACATGTTTTTTTGCCACAATTTTTTGAAATGAACAAAAAGTCACCCAACTTGTGGTAGTATGTGACAGCAACCACAGGAAATGAATACAGCCAATCTGTAACTGACCAGTTGCAGAAAAACTGAGCCTGGGTGTCTCCCAAAGACCCACCCTCCCCCTTCCCCTGAGTGAGCCTCCTGCCATGCACGGAGGACAGTAGGAACCATGAGAGCTGGTCACATACACCTCACTTTTTCCTATCGATGTCCTTGAGAGTGGATTTCTGCTATGATCCCCAACTTCCCCACAAAGAATCAGGCTCAGGGAGGTGAGGTGACCTGCTCAGGGTCACACAGTGAGGAACAGAGCTGGAATTTGAACACTGAGATCTTAATCACCATTTCCTGCATCCCTGAAGGCTGATTCAGCCTGGGAGTCAGAGCCGCTGGTCCACAGGCATTCAAATGTCCAAATGCGGCTTTTCAGCAGCTTCTAAAAGAGCCATAGAATTGCCTTCTTTCTCTCTGTTTGTAACCAGGCAATCTCTTCCAGTTAATCATAGACTGGAGAGTCTCATTCTGTCCTGATACGCCCACAAGTAAATCTGAGATTGCATGGGAAAGTAGAGAAAAATGAGTTAGCTCACGTTCTGTGGACAGTCCTCTGCGGCCCCGCAGCTCAGCCTGAGATGGTGGGTGGACTGAAGACTGGCGGCCAGTAGACCATGCCTCGCCTGCAGAGGAATTCTGCTTGGCCTGGACTATATTTGGTATTATTTTTAATTGACATGCAACATAATACTAGCAGATTTCAAATTCAGAAGTCAAGACAACGTTTAGGTCTATTTCTGTGTAGGTCAGGATATACTATGGTAACAAGCACCTCCAACTCTCAGGAGCTTACCCCGGAGTCATTTATTTCTTGCTCATACTACATATCCAGTGCAAGTGGGCGCGGGCTTTTCTCCACACAGTCACTTAGGGAACCAGGCTGATAGGGGTGCCACCATCTTTTGGTGGCACGTAAAACATGTGGCCTTGTCATTTGCTTCTTCAGGGAAAGAAGAGACAGAAGAAGAGCACCAATAGACATTTCACAGCTTCAGCACTCGACATACATCTATTTCCACTCACTTTTCAGTGACTGCAATTAGTCATATGTCCCATTTACACCCCAAGGGGGCTGAGAAGTACAGTCTTTTGTGACTACTAGTTTTGTTAATTCCAATACTGGTGAACACTTTTGTCTACCACACCTTCCCATTTGGCAACAATTCACTGGGAGCTGAGTGAGCATGGCTACCCTCGGGGCATGCTGCCATGGACAAAGATGTGCCTGCACAACTCCAGGAGGCACCATTCATGTTGTAGTCTCTGGGATTAGTGCTCCCTGCAGTTGTGCAGTGCACAACCTATAGGACTGTCTGTAGCAGCCAGGCCCCCTCCCTAGATGGGCACAGCTTGCCCCAATGCCAGACTAACTTCTTCGCTGAAGTCCTTATAGCATTCCAATTGCATCCTCTGCCTTAGAATCACTAAATACAAATTCCTCATCGATATTAATGTCTTATAGGATAAAGTCCAAACTTCTTTCCAGGCCATTCAGAGTTTGTAAGTGGTCGTCAGTTTTATTTTTTAGTAGCACCCTTCCTGCCCCCACCTCCATCTTTGGCTGCCATGTACCCCTATGCTCTTGTCACATATTTCCAAGGTGGGTTAGATGGCTCTCTGGGCCCTCAGGGTGCTCCCTGAAACGGGGCACACAAGTGCCCATTGACCCATGAATGAATCAATAAATTGTGGTATATGTACACCATGGAATACTACACAGCCACAAAGAAAGATGGAGACTTTGCCTCCTTTATGTTTACATGGATGGAGCTGGAAAATGTCCTCCTTAGCAAGGTGTCTCAAGAATGGAAGAAAAAGTAT
>CAUYQV010059724.1:0-11430 GCA_963574575.1 Galagoides demidoff
CTTCGTTTTATATGGAATCAGAAAAAAACCTTGAATAGCCAAGATGTTACTCAGATATAAAAACAGACCTCAGACAATGTCACTCAGGCACGGGGCACCATCTGCCCAGTCAAGTTCAGGGGGCTGCCACCCAGTGGGTGGCACAGGCCTAAAGTTCATATAAGAGGTAAGAGTCACTCATACACCACCCACCCAACTGAGACCAAAGAGCCTCCACCTGGTGAAGAGTGCTAGTGCAAAGTTCAGTCCAAAGTCACTTAAACTTCAGCCTCACCCTCCCAATTGGGCTCAGAAAGCCCTGCTTGGTGGAGGCCAGAGGATCATATTTTAGTTCAAAGTCCCTTAAACCCTGGCCCCACTGACCCAATTGAGCTCAGAGAGCCCTGCCTGGTGGAGGCTCAAGGCCCAAGGTTCAGTCCAAAGTCACTTAAACCCCAGCCCTGCCCACCCCCAATTGAGCTCAGAGAGCCTTGAGGGGTTGAAGGTGGGTAGTTCACCCTCTCCCCACAAAAGCTTGGACTGTTGAGCTACTGTTCTCACGTTGCAGCTTGGGGACAGGCAGATATCCCCAGCTTCCCAGTGAGCTTGTCAAACACTCCAGACTCTAAAGAGGGAAGTCCTTCCAGCAAGTAGGGTGGGCGAAGGACTATCTGGGTGCTCAGGATTGCAAGAAAAATATTTGGCCTCTTATGCCAGACACAATGGGGCCCAATCTCAGTGGTAGGACCTCAATAATGAAGGAGACTGAAACTTAGCAACTGCTCTCCTGTGGGATAAGGTGAGGAGACTCATGAACCCAGTTCACTGGCTGGGTTCGTACCTGTTGTTTTTCTTTCACTTTCTGGTTTCTGCACTTGGTATAGCCTCGATGATGTGTACCTCACACAGTCCTCTCAGTGCAGAGCTCTTCTCATTCAGCTTCCATCCACTTCAGTCCAATTATCTCTCCTTTTTTTATGGTGGAATTTTGTTCATCTTATTTTTTGAAAATTTGTTGCCTAATTTTATCTTCTGTGTCATTGTGGAAGCTATTGTCCTTTAGTTTCTGGGTGATTACTTTGCTTGACATCCATTGTGATGGGCAGTGTGGAGAGCAGGTCTGAGTATTCCCAATATCCTTAATCTCATTGTGGTGAATTTCCTCAGTGTTGGCATTTAAGTAAAAGATTTGATTTCTCCATCAAATTTGAAGCTTAGTTTAACAAGATACAGAATCCAGGACTGAAAATTGTTTCATTTTAGAAGATTAAAGGCAGATGATCACCCTCTTCTGGCCTTAAATGTTTCAGCTGAAATATCTGCTATTGCCCTGATGAATTTTCCCCTGTTGGCCAGTTGGTGTTATTCATGGATGTTTGCAGAATTTTCTATTTTGTTTTGACCATGACCAGGTTCATTACAATAGGTCTTGGAGATGCTCTGTTTGTGTTGAGATAATCCAGTGTTCAATATTTCTCTAAAAGGAGTGTGTCAGCACTACTAACCTAAGCCTAAGCCTAACCCCAGCCAAGGGGTTTCCTTGGTGACCCTTCAATTCGAAATTCCCTATGGGTAGCCCTTACACTGAGTTCTATCACCACAGATTAGTTTTGCCTATTGTTCATATCACATATGAATATATAATACCTGGCCAACAGAAAAGAAGCTATACTCTATAAGTAATTTAAAGAGGTTCATTCTGTGTGAAATTTGAGAATCACAGGCTCGGTGCCTGTGGCTCAAGTGGCTAAGGTGTCAGCCACATACACCTAAGGTGGCGGGTTCGAATACAGCCTGGGCCCACCAAAAAACAATGATGGCTGCAATCAAAAAATGACCAGGCATTGTGGTGGGTGCCTGTGGTCCCAGCTACTTGGGAGGCTGAGGCAGGAGACTCGCTTGAGCCAAGGAGTTGGAGGTTGCTGTGAGCTGTGATGCAATGGCACTCTACCCAGGGGGACAGCTTGAGGCTCTGCCTCAAAAAAAAAAAAGAAATTTGAGAATCATGACCCTGAGCCACATCTTAGAAACCTTGAGAAAGTGGGCTTGTGGTGGTAGGGATACAGTTTTATTTTATACATTTTAGGATATGGGAATTACAGGTAACATCATAAATCAATATGTGGAAGGCATACGTTAGTTTGGCCTGAAAAAGTGAGACATCTCAAAGCACAGGGCTTATAGGTTATAGGTGGGTTTGAAGATTCTTTACCCAACAATTAACTGAAATAGGTGTAAATAAACACATGGAAGAAGTATATTGTTTTGGCCCCAAGAGTTAGAACATCTCAAAAGAGGCGGGGTGTTACAGATTATGGGTGGGTTTAAAGACTCTTTGATTTGTCATTTTTTAAAGAAATCAAGTTTTTATAAAGGATTAGAATATTTTAAGCTAAAATAAAGAAGTCTATTACTCAGAGATAGTGCACAAGAAATATACCCCGATTCAAGTGATTTACTTTGTAAATTGAGGTCCTGCAGGTTTGTCTTTATAGCCTTAGACCTACTAAGCAATTACAAAGGATATCTGCAAGAAGGGAAGGGGGTATGATGAGGCATGCCTGACCTACCTTCTCACAGTCAGCAACTCAGTTTTGGAGTATTTCCTTGGCCAAGAAGAATCCATTCAGTTGGCTGGCCATTGGGGGGGGAGTGCTTAAAATTTCATTGTAGCTCACACAGTATATATCTAGATATACACAAGCCCTAAAATTAAAACATTATCCTCATGCCACCTATAAACGTCTTGCATATCACAGATCTGTGTTGTTATTGCATCAATTTGGGAAACACTGTTGGGCTGAATATTTTAGCTGGGAATTGGGTTTTTCTTGTCCCGGAAGCCAGAAAAGCAGCCTTCAAATCAGAGTCTGAGAAGTGAAGCTGAATGAAGCTGAAGCAGTCCAACTCACCTAGTCTATTTAGCCTTCCTCACATACCTTCATGATTATCTAGTTAGGTTTTACTATGATTGTGATGATGTTCATCTCAGGAGACTTTGAGGAAGCAATCCCAGATAGACAATAGGTGTTGTGATATTGGGAGAATAAAGATTACTTTGATAGTATGTTTTCTGTGATGATTCTTTTAGGTAATTTGTTGAATAGAAAATCACCTTTCTGTTGTTCAAACATTTTGCATTGTTAGAATGGAGAATACTTTGATGTTATTTTCTATCAGGTAAAGTTAAATTTTTCTAGGTTTGTTTTCTTGTACTTCATTATAAATATTGGTAGAATTGTAACTAAGGCAGAACAGATTTGAGAGGCTGTTCTCACTGTTCTCCAGAATTGCTAGTCTTCTAGTGATAAAGCTCCTTTGATCTAATCCTCTTCTCTGGTCTCTGCATTTGACTGACCATGACAGGTGATTAGATCTTCTTCATTGGGTATCATCCTGACCCTGTCACTAATTTTCTCTATGTCCTCAGGCAAGTTTCTTTCTCTCTCTGGACTCCAACTGTCTTGTATATTCAAAGAGGAACTTGAATTAAATCATTTAAAAACTCTTCCAGGTTTACCTTCTGTTTGGGGTCAGAGATAGCAACGAACAGAATCAGATGGCAGTTTCAACATCTGTAAGGATGAGGATGAAGTGTCAGGATGAGGGTGTTTCAGTCAGTCATCTTTCCTCTCTCATGTAGTGGCAATGCCCCTGTTTTCTGTTACCCACATCTGCTTGCACATCTCCTCTTTACTAAAACAGCAGTACCTATTCACATACATATATCACTTCTCAGCCTTTTGGCTGAGATCAAGTGTATTTACATACATAAGGGTAACATACCTAGGGTAGAGAGAAAGATTTTGCATATACATGGGTGAGTATGGACATTTGTGTTACACAAGACTCCCCTCCCACCATGCATTGCACCCCACCATGCCTTATATCCCCCAGCCTACCACATGATTTCAGCCTTGAAGCAATTTATGTTCAAAGAATGGAACTCTTGCCTATTTTATCACTGGTATTATTATTTGATTTTTTTCAGTACAATCTCTTTCAGCAGTTCAGGAGGAAAACATGGCCAGAGGATCATTCCTCTTTATCAATGTAGTGCTGATAATGTGAAATTGTTACTGTTATTTAGAAAATATCACAAAGAGTTATGTTTTCATTTCCAGAGTCTATGAATTTCAATGACTTGTTGTTACGATAACCTATCTTCTTTCTGACAGCAAGAAATCCCATTCCTTGCTAAGCCATGAGCAACAGCAAGAACATTGTTCTCATGACACACCGGCTAATTTGAAGACTTAATGTTATGTTACTGGGAGAACATTTACAATTCAAACCACACACACACACACCCCCTACTTACCAGTTCAACAATAGTTTAGGTACCTTCATAGGAGTGACTGCAGCCTAAGGCTTCAAACTGAATTATGAATAAGCCATGGTTGATAAAGAGCCTTCCAGGTGCCTGGTCTTGGGTCAGCCTAAACCATACAGCAGAGAAGCACAAGAAAGGGACAATGAAGAGAAAAGCCACATGTGGGACATTTACTGTAGACATAACGCTGAACACTGTCATTTATAAGTTTACTCTTCCAGAAACCCTCTCATGGAGGTATTATTACTATCCTGCTTTTACACAACAAGAATCTGAAAAGTCACATAATAGTGGCAGATCCAAGATACCCATCCAGGCCAATTCAACTCTAAAACCTATGAGTTTTTCACTTTAGGGAGAAGGGACAAAGGTAGGGGCTTTCAGGAGCATTGGAGAAAAACCTGACCTGCTGAAAAATGAAGTTTGGAGGGCTCACAGAAATGTTATGGTAACATCATGATTCAATTGGTTAAGCATGTCCTGCACAGGATAAAGTTTTTATATTGGGGCATAGGGTGAGCACTGTACACAACAGAGACCCCATGTATTGGAAAAATCAACAGTTAGATCAGCACTCAGCAATTCTTGCCATAAAAGGGGAAAGAATGTGTGTATGGGGTAACTTACATAACCAGTTATCAATAGAAAAGGACAAAGATGCCCAGAGGCACAACGAATCAATGAAAGACTTTCACAGTTTGAATCAGAGAGCAAGAGGATATGTATACCTCTACACTGCCTTAGTGTCAGTCTCTCTCTTCTTGCTCATGAGATGAGAGGGTCCCACTTCCAACTCTCTTTGGAAGTGTCCTAAGATTTCTTTTTGTTCTTAAATAAGATTTCTCTTTGTTATACTAAAGCCACTTGGAAATTACTTTCTTTTCTTTTTTTTTTCATTTTTTTTCATTTTTTGAGACTGAAGCTGTCACCCTAGGTAGAGTGCTGTGGTGTCACAGCTCATAGCAACCTCAAACACTTGGGCTTAAGCCATTCTTTTGTCTCAGCCTACAAAGTAGCTGGGATGACAGGCACCCACCATAACACCTGGCTATTTTTTGGTTGTAGTTGTCATTGTTGTTTGGCAGGCCCAGGCTGGATTTAAACCTGTCAGCTCCAGTGTAGCCGCTGAGATACAGGTGCCAAGCTGGAAGTTGTCCATATGGCAAAATGATTTTTTTTTTATCTTTTGGGTAGATACCTAATAATGGAATTATGAAAGTAAATGAAAGGTCTACTGCATTTAGCTCTTTGAGGGTTCTCCATACTTCTTTACAAAAAGGTTGTATTAGCTTGCATTCTCACCAGCAGTTTATAAGTATTCCATTCTCTCCATATTCATGCCAGCATCTGCATTTTTTGGATTTTGTGATTTGGACTATTTTCACTGGGATTAGGTGATATATCAAGGATGTTTTGATTTGCATTTATCTGATGACTGAAGATGATAAACAATTTTTCATGTGTTTATTGGCCATCCATTTGTCTTCTTGAGAGAAGGTTGTATTCATGTCTGTTGTTCAATGATAAATGGTATTGTTTTCTCTTTTTGTTGATTACGCTGAGTTCTCTGTAGATTCTGGTTATTAGCTCTTTGTCAGATTAGTGACATGCAAATATCATCTCCCTTATGAAGGTTGTATATTTGGTTTAACTGTTGTGACTTTAGCTAAGTAGCAGCTTTTTAGTTTGATCAGGTCCTATTCATTTATTTTTAGTGTTGCTGCAATATCTTTTCCCAGGCCAATATTGTCAAGAATTTTTCTTATACTTTCCTCTAGAATTTTTATCATTTCATGTCTTAGATTTAAACCTTCTATCCATTGTGAGTCAATTTTTTCATGTGGTGAGAGGTGAGGGTTTAGTTTCAGTTTTTTACATTTTGCTAATCCAATTATTGCATAGGGATTCTTTTCCTCATTGTATGCTTTTGTTTGTACAACAAAGATCAGATAGCAATCTGCAGCTGGTTATATTTCTCGATTCTCTATTGTGTTCCAGAGCTCTATGTCTCTATTTTTGTACCAGTACCATCCTGTTTAGATAACTATAGAATTTTATTATTATCTGAACTCTGGTAAAGTGATATCTCCACATTTATTTTTATTTCTTAGAACTGTGTTGTTGGTTATTCAGGTTTTTTCCCCCCTGGTTCCATATTAAAGAAAGAACTATATTTTCAAGTTCCTCTAAGTATGACATTGGTGTTTTAATGAGAATTGCATTAAATATGGAGATTGTTTTGCATATATAGACTTTTTATGGGGAAGACAAAGTCTCACCTTGTTTCCCTTGGTAGAATGCCATGGCATCACAGCTCACAGCAACCTAAAACTCTTGGGCTCAAGTAATCCTCTTCCCTTAGCCACCCAACTAGCTGGGACTACAGGCACCCACCCCAATGCCTGGATATTTTTAGAGACAGGGTCTTGCTCCTGATCAGGCTGGTCTTGAACTTGTGAGTTTGGGCAACCTACCTGTCTCAGCCTCCTAGAGTGCTATGATTACAGGCATGAGCCAGTGTGCCTGGCCTTGCATGTAGACATTTAAACAATATTGGTTCTTCCCAGCTAGGAGCATGTTCTGTTTTACCACTTGTTAACATACTCTACTATTTCTTTGTTATTATTTTTTTTTATTTGTATTTTTATACATTATTTTATTTTAGGTTATGTGAAAGTGCCAACAACCAGGTCAAAATATTTGATTTTGTTAGATAGAGTCCCTCCTGTGGTTAGGTCCCACACAGAAAAGTTGTACCAACCACCCCAAACCTGTATCCATTCAGTAAAAGAACTACATGTCCCTCCACCCTCATTACGCCTCCCCCCAACTAGAATTGAAATGAATTTTTCCCTATGTGGACATACATTAGATTGTCTACTGGCTTCATTCATTAGTACATTGGATAATTGTTTTTTCATTCTTGTGATACCTTTCTAAGAAGAATGTGTTTCAACTCCATCTAAGATATTAGGAAAGATGTGAAATCACCATATTTTCTTTTTATAGCTGAATAATATTCCATGGTATTCATATGCCACAATTTGTTAATCTCTTCCTGAATTGATGGACATTTAGATTGTTTCCAAGTCTTGGCGATTGTAAGTTGAGGTGTGATAAACAATCTAGCGCAAATGTCCTTATGATAAAAAGAATTTTTTCCTCTGGGTAGATGCCTACTAGGGCAATTGTGAACTCAAATGGGGGATCTAATTTGAGTTATTTGAGAATTCTCCGTACTTCTATCCAAAGAAGCTATTTTAATTTGCAGTCTCACCAACAGTGTAAAAGTGTTCCCCACTCTCCACATCCACATCAGCATCTGCAGCTTTGGGACTTTGCCATGTAGGCTAATCTTACTGGGGTTTGGTGATATCTCAGGCTTTTTTTTTTTTTTTGAGACAGACTCTCATGCTGTCACCCTGGGTAGAGAGCTGTGACATCACAGCTCACAGCAACCTCAAACTCTTGGGCTTAAGTGATTCCCTTGCTGCAGCCTCTCAAGTAGCTGGGACTACAGGTGTCCACCACAATGCCCAGATATTTTTAAGTTTTAGTTGCCATTGTTGTTTGGTGGGCCTGAGCTGGATTTGAACCCGCTCAGCTCCAGTGTATGTGGCTGATGCCCTAGCTGCTTGAGCTACAGTTGGTGAGCCTCTCAGGGTGATTTTGATTTGCATTTCTCTAATGATTATGGACAATGAACATTTTTTTTCATATGTTTGTCAGCCATTCATATGCTTTCCTCAGAGAAATTCTATTCATGTCGCTTACCTGGTGACAGATGGGATTGTTAGCTCTTTTTTGTCGATTAATTTGAGTTTTCTGTACATCTTAGTTATCAAGTCATTTTTGGATCATAATATGCAAATATCTTTTTGCATTCTGAAGGTTGTATATTTTCTTTGGTTGTTGTCTCCTTAGCTATAGAGAAACTATTCAGTTTAATTAAGTCCCAAGTGTACATTTTTGCTTTTGTTGTAATTGCCATGGAAATCTTCTTCATAAAATCTTTCCCCAGGCCAATATCTCCAAGAGGTTTTCCCTAAATACCTTCTAGGAATTTTATGGTTTCATGAATTAGATTTGAATCTTTTATCCATCTTGAAACAAATTTTGTAATGGTGAAATGTGCAGGTCCAGTTTTAATCTTTTTTTTATTGTTTGGGATTCACTGAGGATACAAAGAATTAGGTCACACTGATTATATTTGTTAGACAAAGTACCTCTTATAATTGTGTCCCACCTCATCATGCCCCATTCCTCTATATTCTCCCCTCTCTCCACTCCCACATTACACTACTCCACCCCTTGTATTAGCTCATCTACTGCCATGGCATTAGAATTGAGTACATTGGGTTATTGCTTCTCCACTCTTATGATACTTTACTAAGAAGAATGGGTTCCATCAGGGTTAATACAAAAGATATAAAGTCTCCATCTTTATTGGCTTCATAGTATTCCATAGTATACATATACCACTGCCTATTAATCCATTCCTGGGTTGGTGGGCATTTAGGTTGTTGCTGCATTTTGGCGATGTAAATTGAGCTGTGTTGAACAACCCAGGGCAAATGTCCTTATGATAAAAGTACATTTTTGTCTTCTGGGTAGATGCCTAGTAATGACATTGCATGACCAAATGGGAGGTCTAATTTGAGTTCTTTGAGGATTCTCCATACTTCCTTCCAACAAGGTTGTATTAGTTTGCAGTCACACCAGGAGTGTGTAAGTTTTCCCTTCTCTCCACATCTATGCCACCATCTGCAGCTTTGAGACTCTGTGATGTGGACCATTCTCACTGGTTTTAGGTGATATCTCAGGGTACTTTTTATTTGCATTTATCTGATGATTAGAGATTGTAGAGGATTGAACATCATGCTTACAGTAACAGTCCACCAATCTCAGAACTCATCTGTGGAATTGCTGAGAATAAGACATTTTCCTGGCAGGCCTGGAAATCTCTTGTTACTTGGAGGCAAGCCACCAAGTAACTCAATAAACCCGGAGGGGAAAAGGTTGGTTCCTTGATAGTAAAGCAGATTTTAAATGTTAAACATTTTATGGTACCCCTTTGTAAGTGTAGTGGAGAAAATGCATGTACCCCTATGAGATCATTTCCTTCAGCACGTATCCTCTTGCCACCCTTTGTTTTACCCCTCAATAAAAGACCACTGCAAAAGTTGTTCAGGGCTCTCCTGCAACTTTGGTGAGCCCACCTCTTGCAGCTTGTACTCTCAATCTCTGTCTCATGTGATCATTCATGCAGCCGCGACAAGGGATGATGAGCATCTTTTCGTATGTTTGTTAGCCATTCGTCTGTCTTCATTAGAGAAGGTTCTATTCATGTCTCTTGCCCAGTGATACATAGGATTATTGGGTCTTTATTTGTTCATTAATTTGAGTTCTCTGTAGATCCAAGTTTTTTTTTTTCTGATTCATAATGGGCATATATCTTTTCCCATTCTGAAGGTTGTCTATTTGCTTTACTTGTTGTTTCCTTAGCTGTACAGAAGCTTTTCAGTTTAATTAAGTTCATTTGTTTATTTTTGTTGTTGTTACAATTGCCATGGAAATCTTCCTCTTAAAACCTTTCCCTGGGTCAACATCTTTAGGTGTTTTTGCCACACTTGCTTAGAGGAATTTTATTGTTTCATGTCTTACATTTAAGTCTTTTATCCTTCTTGCATCATTATTTGTAAGTGGTGCAGGTCCAGGTTAAGTCTTGTGGATGTGATTATCTAGTTCTCCCAACACAAATTATTGAATAGGGAATATTTTCCCCATTGTATATTCTTGTTTGGTTTATCAAAGATCAAGTGGCTGCAAGATGTTACTTTCATCTGGTGGTTTTCTATTCAGTTCCAAATGTCAATGTCTCAATTTTTGTGCCAGTACCATGCTGTTTTGATCACTGTAGCCTTATAGTATAGCCTAAAGTCTGGTAATGAGATAGTATTGGTTTTGTTTTTATGACTAAGAATTGCCTTGCCTATACAAGTTTTTTTTATGGTTCTATATAAAATGAAGACTTATTTTTTCCAAATCTTGAAAGTATAATTATGGTATTTTAATGGGGATCACAATGAATCTATAGCTTTCTTTGGGAAGCATAGACATTTAACAATGTTAATTTTTCCCTGCATAAGCACAGTATGTTCTTCCATTTGTTAATATCTTCTGCTGTTCATTTATTAGGGTTTCAAAATTTTCTTTGAAGAGGTCCTTTACTTCTTGGTTTAGGGATACTCCTGGGTATTTTAATTTCTTTGACACTACTGTGAAGGGAATTGCGTCCTTGATAAGCTTCTCATCTTGGCTTTTATTGACATGTATAAAGGCTACTGATTGTGAACATTGGTTTCATATCCTGAGTCACTACTGTATTTTTTTTTTTATGACTTCCAAGAATCTTGTGTTTCAGTCTTTTGGGCTAAGTATAAGATTATATCATCATATTCTTCTTTATTTAAAATTAAATCATAGCTGTGTACATTAATAATATCATGGGGTACAGTGTGTTGTTTCTATATACAGTAGGAAATACTTTCATCCATCTGGTTAAGATAGCCTTCATGTCATTTTCTTAGTTATTGTGTTAAGACATTTATATTCTACATTTAGAAAGACTCACATGTACCCCCATAGGATAAACCATAGACGTGATCCCACCAATAGCCCTCACTCCCCCCTTCTCCCCCCCATCCCTCTCCCTTTCCCCATATTCTTGGGCTAAAATTTCCTATGAAAGCTATAAATTAGTTTCATAGTAGGGTTGAGTACATTGGATACTTTTTCTTCCATTCTTGAGATACTTTGCTAAGAAGAATCTTCTCCAGCTCCATGCATGTAACCATGAAGGAGGTAAAGTCTCCATCTTTCTTTAGGGCTGCATAGTATTCCATGGTATACATATAACACAATTTATTGATCCATTCATGGTTCAATGGGCACTTGGGCTTCCTCCATGACCTAACAATTATGAACTGGGCTACAATGAACATTCTGGTACAAATATCTTTATTGTAGTGTTATTTTTGGTCTTCTTGATATATACCTAGTAGAGGAATTATAGGATCAAATGGCAGGTCTATTTTTAGTTCTCTAAGTGTTCTCCA
>CAUYQV010059730.1:0-12317 GCA_963574575.1 Galagoides demidoff
CAGACAGCCCTCAGAATGGGAGAAGATATTTGCAGGTTATGTCTCTGACAAAGGTTTAATAACCAGCATCCGTAGAGAACTCAAAAGTATTAGTAAGAAAAGAACAAGTGATCCTATGTCAGGCTGGGCAAGGGACTTGAAAAGAAATTTCTCTAAAGAAGATAGGCGCATGGCCTACAGATATATGAAAAAATGCTCACCATCCTTAATCATCAGAGAAATGCAAATCAAAACTACTTTGAGATATCTTCTAACGCCAGTAAGATTAGCCCACATCACAAAATCCCAAAACCAGAGATGCTGGCATGGATGTGGAGAAAACAGAACACATCTACACTGCTGGTGGGAATGCAAACTAATATGTTCCTTTTAGAAAGGCATCTGGAGAACATTTAGAGAACTATAAATAGACCTGCCATTTGATCCTACAATTCCTTTATTAGGTATGTATCCAGAAGACCAAAAATCATACTATAACAAAGATATTTGTACCAGAATGTTTATTGCAGCGCAATTCATAATTGCTAGGTCATGGAAGAAGCCCACAAATGGATCAATAAATTGTGGTATATGTATACCATGGAATATTATGCAGCCCTAAAGAGAGATGGAGACTTTATCTCTTTCACGTTTACATGGATAGAGATGGAAAATATTCTTCATAGCAAAGTATCTCAAGAAATGAAAAAAAGTATCCAATGTACTCAGTCCTACTATGAAACTAATTTCATCAATTTCATATGAAAGCTATAACCCAATTATAGCCCAAGTATATGGGGAGGGGGGAGGATAGGTGGGGGGTGTGTGATTGATCGGATAACACCTATGGTTCATCTTACAAGGGTACATGTGAGTCTTTCTAGAAGTAGAATATAAATGTCTTAACACAATATCTAAGAAAATGATATGAAGTCTATGTTGAACAGTTTGATGAAATTATTTCAGATTGTATATAATACAAACACACTGTACCCCATGACTGCATTAATGTACACAGCTATGATTTAATAAAAAAAGAAAAAAGAAAAGAGCAAATAATCTCATGTAAAAGTAGACAAAAACTTCTCTGAAGAAGAAAGATGAATGGCCAACAAACATGAAAAAATTCCCATCATCAGATAATTGCAAATCAAAAGTACCCCCAAGGTATCACCTAATCCCAGTGGAATAGCCCATATCACAAAGTCCCAAAGATGTAGATGCTGGTGTGGATGTGAAGAGAAGGATACACTTTTATACTTCTAGTAAAACTGCAAACAAATATTTTCCATAGCCTCTATGGAAAGAATTATGGAGAATTCTCAAAGAACTAAATGTATACCTTCTATTTGATTCTGCAATCCCTTTACCAGGTATCTACCCAGAAGAAAAAAACAACAAAACTTTACTATAAGGAAATTCGCACTAGAACCTTTATTGCTGCTCAATTCATAATTGCCAAGATGTGGAAGAAACCCATGTGCCCATCAACCCAGGAATGGATTAAAAAACTGTGCTGTATGTATACCATGGAATACCTTTCAGTCATAAAAAAAAAGATGAAGACTTTACATCTTTCGCATTTACCTGGATGGAGGTGAAGCACATTCTTCTTAGCAAAGTGTGCATGAATAGAAAAGTAAGTATCCAATATACTCAATACTAATATGAAACAAATACATAAAGAACTATACACCCACAGGAGAGAAAAATATAATTGAATTGAAAAGGGAGGGCTGGAGCAGGGTGCATAGCATGCACATTTGCTCTCATCAAATGTGTATAATGTGAGGGCACACAACAGACTCCATAGGTGAAGGGCTTAGCTACAACCTGAACTTTACCTAATATATGCAATCAATTTAACCTAATAATTTGTATCCTCATAGTAATCTGAAATTAAAACAAAAACAACAAAAAACAAACAAACAACAACAACAAAAAAAAAACCAGCAACAACATACCCAAGATCTGTCAGGGCTGTTATCATTTTCATGATATACTATGTTTTCATTTAAATAAAACTTAGAAGATAAGTGTCAAGTTTATTGCAGGGACACAAAGTAGAAATGAGATAAAAAGACATTTATGAGACTGATGTGTTTTTGTTCAGAGACTGCATGAAGTATTTTAGAGATGGACACTTCAGATGCACCTATTTTCCTCACAATCAGGAACATTATTTGCCAAATTACAGATTTTTTTTAAATTTAAGTTTGTTACACTTTTAGAGTTGTGTAGTAACTCTGCCTAAGGACAAATTGGAATTTTGTGTTATATGTATTCACAAATTTAACCAAACCTTTGGTTTTACTCATTTTTCTTAAATTTTAATTTTTCACCACTCTACCTTGATTGATCCACAATTACTCTTACTTTTGCACATAAGGAAGTCCATAATATACAGTACATTCCCTCTTCCACAAACCTTATGTTTCTAGTTTTTGAGACATGTTTGCAGATGCAAACATAAAAGATTAATATGCTTATTATGTTACTTAGTTATGTTTTCTGCTAGGGTGCAGGTTTTCAAAATGATTTGATCCTCTCAACCAAATATGGGCAAAGATAGTCAGAAAATAATTAAAATTTAACTTACAAATTCTGTATTTACCTACTTCCAAATCCTGGACTGCAACTAATAAGTGAAAAATAGTTTTTCTCAGCCTACAATAGGAACTAGCAAACTTTATCACTCTCTCTTTGAAATTAAGTTAATCTGTTGTGCTTTCAATCTACCAAAACTAAATTAGCAGTTAATTTGTAATATTACAATCCCTTTCTCACTTAAAACAATTTTACCTCATCAAACTTCAATAGTAAACCCCTACATTGAACTTAAGTACTGTTCTAAAGGGCAAAACTTGGAGACTTAGAAAGCTTTATGCTATTAGCACACTAAATTAATGCAATCAGACATAAAAGCCAATTATTTAGCTTTAATGAAAATTATATAAAATAATATGACAGTGCTATGTTCTGAGACAGCCTAATTGCTTAAGTCTAGGCCTAACACATTCTAATGTCCTCTAATGACAGTGACTAAAGTTATTTTGACACTGTTTACTGATATCCTACATGGAAATATGTTATAAGCTTACTATTGTTACCCTAACACCAAAGGCCTCATTCTTTATGATACAAACTCTCTTCATAGGTGCAGTCTTTATGACCCCAAATCTCTCCTGCAATATAGACACTGAAGTGAGTCAGGGATGACTAGACATAAGAAGTATTTAACTGGAAGGCGCCTGTGGCTCAAAGGAGTAGGGCACCAGCCCCATATGCTGGAGGTGGTGGGTTCAAACCCAGCCCCAGCCAAAAACCACACACACACACACACACACACACACACACACACACAAAAAGAAGTATTTAACCTAAGCCATCTAAGCATTACTGACTGGCAATATAAAATTGTAAATTTGGAAACACTATGAATGATTATTCTTTTAATGTACTCAGTGACTACCACTGTGAAATTGTTCATAAATTCTATTGCTTAGCAATATGATTAAAGTTGATGTTACCTTCCTTATCACTTAAGAAATTTATAATACAAGGAGTATAATTATAAAAATTATAAAATACACAAAACCCCAGAAATCACTTGCCTCTATACCCATGGCAAATTTATAAGTTATTATTTATTTTAAAACTGTTTTAAGTTTTGTAAAGTTAAATGTTTTTTAAAATTGAATATCAAATAATGACCTATCAATTCTTAAGTGCTAGTCCAAATTTTAATTTCTTTTCAACTATTCCATGTTACCAATGCAAAAACCATAATTAATGAGAAATTAAAATTTCAAATTTCTTATACCTGTGGCTGATCAGTTTTGCTTGCTTCATGCTTTTCTTGCTTTTCCTCTGATGTTACCATAAAGTCTTGTTTTGCTGTCAAAACCATATATTTAGTTAGTATGATCTTAGAATGATCCAATAAAAGCTACAGTGTTTATAAAAGAAGAGAGAATTTTTTTCATTTTATAAATTGGTAGTTTAAATGGAAGTTAATCTTTAGAAGATTATTTACGTCCTTAAAAAAAAGTTTTCAAAATTCACTCAGGGAGGCATCAGATATACCCAGATTCAAAGCATACAAACATCTCACATATTCACTCTTCCATTCGTCTACCCAACATAAATGAACAAAATTTAAAATTATCATAAACATATGAAGTATCACTGTAATACTAGTCTCTACTTCATAATTGTATGTTCAAAAACATTGCATGTGTGTTCTTTATATTAATGGCTCACATGGTTGGTGTTGCTTTTTATACCTTCATCAGTGTATACCTGGTTCCTATGTCTGAAACGCTCTCCTCTATGATGAACCCACAGGTAATATTATATTGAATGAAGTAAAACTGAAAGCTTTTACATTCAGAACTGGAACAAGACAAAGTTGTCCTCTATCACTACTACATCAGGATGAAAGTTCTAGCCATAATAATCAGGCAAGAGAAGGAAATAAAGAGCATCCAAATGGGGGCAGAGGAAGTGAAAGTCTCCCTCCTTGCTGATGATATCCTTAGAGAACCCCAGTGATTCAACCACAAGATTCCTAAAAGTGATCAAAAATACAGTAATATCACAGGATATAAATTCAATGTCTGCAAATCAGTAGATTTTGTATATGCCAATAACAGCCAAAATGAGAAGTTAATCAAGGAAACAATTCCCTTCACAGTAGCTTCAAAGAAAATGAAATACCTAGGAATATACCAACCAAAAAGATGAAAGACGTCTCTAAAGAAAATTACAAAACTCTATTGAAAGAAATAACAGAAGATATTAATAAATGGAAGAATATACCATCTCATAGCTGGGAAGAATCAACATTGTTAACATGCCTATAATTCCCAAAGCAATCTACAAATTCAATGCAATCCCCATTAAAACACCATCGTCATACATTACAGATTTGGAAAAAAATTGTACTTCATTTTGTATGGAACCAGAAAAAATCCCAGATATCCAAGGCAAATCTTAGTAATAGAAGCAAAGCCAGGGCTTCAGCCTACCAGACATTAGGCTGTACTACAGCACCATCAGAATGAAAACAGCATGTTATTGGCAAAAAAAAAAAAAAGAGAGAGAGAGAGAGAGAGATAGACATCTAGAACTGAATAGCAAATAATGAAATTAAAGTAATATATTACAGCCACCTGATCTTTGATAAACCAAACAAGAACATGCATTGGGGAAAAGAATCCCTATTCAAGAAATGGTGCTAGAAGAACTGCATTTAAAAGACTGAAACTGGGCCCATACCTTTCTCCACTCACTAAAATTGATTCAAGATGGATAAAAGATCTAAATTCAAGGCATGAAACAACAAAAATCCTGGAGGAAACTCTAGGGAAAACACTTGAAGTTATTGGGCTGGGGAAACACTTTATGAAAAAGACTTTGGTGGCAATTTCAACAAAAGAAAAATAATGAAATGTGACTTAATTCAACTGAATAGCTTCTGCACAGCTAAGGAGAAAACAACCAAAGCAAACAGACAACCATCAGAATGGGAAAGACATTTTCATGTTATGAATCAGACAAAACCTTGATAAATAAGTCAGGCATTGTGGTGGGCGCCTGTAGTCCCAGCTACTTGGGGGGCTGAGGCAAGAGAATCGCCTAAGCCCAAGAGCTGGAGGTTGCTGTGAGTTGTGATGCTACAGCACTCTACTACTGAGGGTAACAAAGTGAAACTCTGCCTCACACGCACAAAAAAACAAAACAAACAAACAAAAAAAACCTTGATAAATAGAATCTACAAAAAACTCAAATTTAGCAACAAAAATAAAAAGAGCCAAAAATCACTTATATTAGTGGGCAAATGAGATGAATAGAACCTTCTCTAAAGAAGACAGATGAATGCCTAACAAACATGAAAAAATGCTCATTGTCTGCAATCATGAAAGAAATGCAAATCAAAACCACTCTGAGATATCATCTAACCCCAGTGAGAATGGCCCACATCACAAAATCTCAAAGATGTAGATGCTGGTGTGGATGTGGAGAGAAGGAAACACTTTTACACTGCTGCTGGGACTGCAAATTAATACAACCATTTTGTAAGGAAGTATGGAGAATCCTCAAAGGACTCAAACTAGACCTCCCTTTGATATTGCAAACCCATTACTGGACGTCTACCCAGAAGGGAAAAAAAAAATCATTTTATCATAAGGACATTTGCACCAGACTGCTTACTGTAGCTCAATTTACAATTGCCAAATTGTGGAAACAACCTAAATACCCACCAAACTGGGAATAGATTAACAAGCTGTGGTACATGTATACCATGGAATACTATTCAGCCACTAAAAAAGATGGCGACTTATCTTTTGTATTAACTTAGAGTTGAAATGCATTCTTCTTCTTTTTTTTTTTTTTTGAGAGTTTCATTTATTAACTCTCGGTAGAGTGCTGTTGCATCATAGCTCACAGCAACCTCTAACTCCTGGGCTTAGGTGATTCTCTTGCTTCAGCTTCCCAAGTAGCTGGGACACAGGTGCCTGCTACAACACCCAGCTATTTTTTGTTGCAGTTTGGCCAGAGCTGGGTTTGAACCCACCACCCTTGGTATGTGGAGCCAGCGCCCTATTCACTGAGTCACAGGCACTGCTCAAAATATATTCTTCTTAGAAAGCATTACAAGAATGGAAAAGTAAGAATGGAATGTACTCAATTCTGATATGAGGACAATTAATTATGGGGTGTGGGATTTTGGGGGTGAGGGAGTTGGGAAAAGGGAGAAGGAAGCAGGGAGGGGGTTGGCAGGTCACAGTGTGTCACACACCTCTTGGGGGCAGCACACAATTATAAGAGGGACTTTACCTCACAAATGCAAGCAGCATAACCTGGTTCTTTGTACCCTCCATGATTCCCCAACAATAAAATTTAAAAAAAAAATGAATACAAAATAAATAAAGGCAAGGGGCAAAAAAAGAACCTTTAGCATTTTCTTTCTTTCTTTTCCTTTTCTTATTTTTTCCTTTTTTCTGTTTCATTTTTCCTATACTTTCTTTCCTCCCTCCCTTCCTCTCTCTCTTTGCTTTTCTTCCATCTTCCCTTCCTTCCATTAGAAATGATGGGAGAAAGTCACCACAACTTGTGTACGGTTGTCACAATGACTTTATTCAGTAAATAGGAAACGACCATTTAATTTTTCTCATATTACTGCTTTTGTAATTATGAATCCTCTGCTTAATATACTTAAAATATGTTAGAACAAGAACAATCGTAAAAGAATATTTACTGAGTTTTTGTTTTATTCGCTGGAGAACAGTAAGGATGATCATCTAATGAGAAGTATACAGTGTAAAAAGGTTTTTCAAAATAGAAGACAGCTAACAAATGTATTTTTAAAACTTAATTTCCATAAGACTCAGTGAACAGTGAGTAATGAAATTTTCTAAAAGTTTCCTGGTGTACAGTTACACTTAAAGTCTTTTAAATGGGGATTTTATGCATGTTAAAATGTCATGGCTTATGGAATTTTTTAAAATGTTAATATTTGTTATTAGTAACACTTTGATATTCTTTCTACCAGATATTTTAATAGAAATAATTCATAGTAAACATCGCTGTATAACCTTTAAATGCTGTATTGCAGTGAAAGGATTTTTGTGAAAGAAAAAAAAACAATTACCTGATCTGGATGTTTTCACATTCTTCCTTCCTATTGTTTTATTCAGACTGGAAACTGTTATGTTAACAGTACTCTGAATAGCCTTTAAAACAAATTTGTATCATCAATAATGAATATTGCACACAATGTGCTGTGAATAATTCCAGATGAAAAAATGAATGTTATTACCTTCAATGGATGATGTTTCTTAAAAGATGCTAAAAAACAAAAGGCACATATAATCAATGTAAATGACAGTAGAAATGTTAATATGACAAAGCCAAACATATATTCCTGGAATGTTCCTATTGAGCTGAATCCTCGAGTAATAAAATAATTTAATTACTTTAAGTTTGGGGTCATATTATATTATTTTCATGCTGCTGACAAAAATGTGACAGAAGTAAGTAGAAGAAAAATAAGAATATAGGTTTAATACAATAAGCAGCTAAGATTTCAAAAGAAAGATTATGTTTCAAATAAGAAAATTCAAATAGAAAACTGAACATATGCCAATGTGAGCAGTGATGTTTCATCAGAGGAAAAATACATAACCCTAAAAGATAAATGTCAAGGCTGATGGTAGAAACCTATGGTATATCTTCAGAGCAGCACCTAAAAATCATTTATACCATTACACTATAAGTTCTTCAGTTTGTCATGTTATTTAGGAAGGACACAATTGTGATCAAAATTTAGTTGAACATATACTGCATTTCATGTTTTTAATCAGGAAGCATGTATATATACTTGTAGAATAACAGTGTAGAAAAATATTCATATTTTTCCATGCCCATGTGAACTAAGAATAGGACATTTCTTATGTCCTTTGGTTTTGTCATTTTAAAGAGTCTTCATTGACTCAGTCAAGAAATATATAGGACATAATGGAGAAACTGTATAAAATAAGCTGTCATTATTAAAATATTTATCACACAGGAGAAAATGAATATCATAAAATTACTACAATTCTTGTTAATAACCACCATAATTCAAGGTGAATGGAAAATTAGTTGAAAATAACAAAAAATTCAAGAAATAACCGGTATAATTCTATCTTTTCTAAAATTAGTTTAGTGGACATGTCACATTAATGGCTTAATGACTATTTCTATGTCTCAATGATTTAATAGCTAGTTTTTCTTTTTTAAGTTTGAAAATTAGTGAATTTTAAGAATATAAAAAGATCAGCAATTCTCCCAAACTCATGTAAATCTTAAATAAGAAGAATCATAAGTAGGATTATAGAATGTATGTAATACAATGTTAGTGGAATCTGTATGTTTAAAAAAAACTTTGACATGAAGTCAGATGAATATTTTCTAGATTGAAATAGATGACATCTATCTGAAGCAGCATCTTTTATGAAAAGAAAGATTTAAAATAATCACAACACTGAACTGTTTCTTATAAGAAAATAAATAAAAAACAACAACAAAGTTACCATTTGGTCAGCAAGTATTCTTCCTATGTACCCTCCTATTGGAATGGAAATCCTAGGCAGGATAATAGCTAGTCCTTTTTAGGATACCATAAGTTCATATATTTTTTTGTTTCCCCCTTAGCTGTCTTCCAAGTCCTTTCCTTGTAGAAGTAACATAAGGAGGTCTGACACTTACAAGACTAATATCATCCACCACGTTGTATTCTGTGTTCTTTGAAGTGATTGCAAGTTGGGAAACAAATTGTGCTGGCAAATTCCAGGTTTTGAATATAGAACAACAATCTCTAAAATTGCCCTAAATGACCATTTATGTACATTCAGGTTAATTTGCGTGTTTTTACTTAATACACACACGCACAAAAGCACAAGATGCTATGTCATCCACATTTCATGCATTCTTGGGGCTGATTTTCTTCTCTCTTCCATGAAATTCTGTTAAATGATATTGCCTTTAATTACATCTGCAATTGTCTTAATTGCATACCAGAAAGAGTGTTGTATCACGCATTGAAAATTTCATTAATTTTAGTCAAAGTTAATATTTCTACACTTGAATAATTTTTTTTTAAATTAAGTCATAGCTGTGTACATTAATGCATTTATAGAGTACAATGTGTTGGTTTTATATACAATCTGAAATACTTTCATTAAATTGGTTAACATAGCCTTCACTGAACTTTCTTAATTATTCTGTTAAGATATTTAGACTCTACACTTAGTAGATTTGACATGTACCCTTGTAAAATGCACTATAGGTATGGTTGGCACCAATTACTCTCTCTCCACCCATCCTCCCCCCCTTTCCCCCTTCATCTTGGGCTGTAGTTAGGTTATAGTTTTCATATGGAAGTGTGGGTGCTTATATATTGGTTTCATAGTAGGGCTGAGTACTTTGCTATTTCTATAAAATGGCTATTTTATAGAAAAAAATAGGTATTTCTTAAAATAGTAGTCAATGCTTGTATATTTAATTTCTGATTAAATGACATTAATGCAACACAGATCTCTAATGCCTGACAGTTATGGAGCAAAGAAATGGGTTACTGTGGTTTGTCCCAAGTCCAGCACTCCCTCCCACTTCTAGGGATCTCTGGAACCTAATCTTACCTCTGAGTGCAAATCTGCTGGATCTATCTGCAGTGAGTTCTCTCATATTTTCTCATCATTAACTGCATTGTTACCCAGCTAACACCTTCTAGCCTCCCCCTGTCCCCATTTAAAATGTCTATTCCTTTGCAGAGCAACCTTCAGATTTGAGGTCTACATTCATCTGCTGGGTTATCTTCATCATGTCTTTTCTCTTAGCAGAAATATGTTATATCTATTATGTCAATGTCTTCATTTCTTTGTTTCCTGCCCTCTAGCTAGAAATATACTGAGAAATAACAACAAAACAATGCTTTCCCTTGATTAACATATCATGGAAGTGCTCTCCAGTGGCTCTCTCTACATATTTCTCTACAACAAAGTTTGTGCACTTGCCACTCAGGGTGGCCCAACAACCAGCAACACCAACATCACATGTATTAACAATGCAGAAGCCCTCGCCGACTGAATCAAAATGTGCATTTTAAACAAGATTCCCAGCACATTTCTAATTTGACAATTCTGATCTATACTAAGTGGGTATACACACACCTTACCTGAATTACCCATTTACAGTCTAACCTCAAGTTCTTCTCTAGCTCATCCTCCAAATAGAAAGGACATCAAAAATGATACTGATTCCAGTGTAATTTTCATAAGGCCAGAGATGCCCTGAGCACTTGATAGATAAAAAACTACTGTATTCTTCCTATTTCACAAACCTTGAATATACATGATTAAATGCTATGAAGTACCACCACTTTATATGACATGAAATTACATACAGGTATGGCTCACCTTCTATTCTTCCATTCTTCCACACTACATCCAACAGCTCTGCATGACCAGGGGTCTCAGACCTTACTTAATGCCTTCCCAACAGGGAGAAACATAGGAAGAACAGGGAAGTTCATGCTACTTCTCCGACTCATTTTGGCACTGGAAGCTCATTTTACTATATTCTTCTCACCTGTTTAACACTTTGCTCTACCTTTCAATTTAATTTATTTCAATTGCTTTTAATTACATTTCAGCAGGGAGCCTCAACACCATGTGTGGAGGAGAAAATGGGAAGGTCTTGGTTTCTGAGTACTTTTGGCTGGCCAAGTGTGGCCAGACACTGGGCAGAGGGGCTCCCTCTGCTGGGGCATTGTCTATCCTTGGTCAGTGGGAGAGGGCAGCAGGTGAGCTCCCCACAGCAGTCCTGCTGTAGCCTTCCTGCCTGGCCTGGCCCTGGGGAGAAACGAGCTTAGCCTTCCTCAGCAAGTTTGAGGTAATTGAGACCCACTCAAGGGCATCTTCTCAGCCCACTAAATAGGAAAGAGTTCGTGTGCAAGTTACATCTTAAAAAAGGATTTTCACCTGAGGTGAACCCAGATGTCACCTCTGCTTAACATGCCAAGCACGAGACTGGCAAGTGGCACAGAGAAGTTTAGGTCCTTCCTGTGCTATTCTAGGCCCAGAAAAACTGAGAAGACACCTGCTATCTTGGCCCCCAGGCTGTTCAGGAAAAGCCAACAGTCAGAGTGCAAGCCTCAAGTTCTGACTGTCCCCCTCCTCTGGACCTCGCAGTTCAAACGAGGCCTAGCAGAAAGAGGGGTGTTTTCAGTTTCAGGCACACATATGCCAAAATTTATTAATCCATTCATGGGTCGATGGGCACTTGAGCTTCTTTGATGACTTGGCAATTATGAATTGGGCTGCCATAAATATTCTGGTGCAAATATTTTTGTTGTAAAATGATTTTTTGTCTTCTGAATATATACCTAGTATAGGAATTGTAAGATCGGATGCAAGTCCACCTTCAGTTCCCTAAGTTTTCTTCAAAACTCTTTCCAAAAGGAATGTATTAGCTTGCATCCCCACCAGCAGTGCAGAAGTGTTCCCTTCTCTTCACATCCAGGCCAACATCTGCAGTTCGGGGACTTTGTAATGTGGTCTACTCTTCCTGGAGTTAGATGATATCTCAAACTGGTTTTGATTTGTGTTTCTCTGATGATTAAAGATAATGAGTATTTGTTCATGTGTCTGTAGGCCATGTGCCTATCTTCTTCAGAAAAGCTTCTGTTCAAGTCCCTTGCCTACAATGAAATGAGATTACTTATTGTTTTTTTATTAATAAGTTTGAGTTCTCTGTGAATTCTGCTTATCAAACCTTTGTCAGAAGTATAA